>JAJHUR010072744.1:0-51582 GCA_027495735.1 Lutjanus campechanus
TCTGCCTGCTACAGGAGCACACTCATAGCCTTCTTCCTCTTCTTCCTCGTTATCGGGGTCTTTGCAGGCCTGCTCATCGGTGAGTCTGTAGACTGCGCTGTTATACACTCTTTCTAAACTTATTCTGTGAAATCATCTGTAAGGATAAAGGATTTCTCCTCTGTCATTGCTAGCCTACCTGGTGCAGGAGCAGCATTATTTCATGGAGACGGTGGAGCTGAATGGTCTGAAGTATGATCCTGTTCTGCAGGATGAGAACTCTGGTTTCTCCATAGTACTATCTTCAGTTTTAAAGTCCAAGGTTAGTCTAGACTATCACCATGCAGAGCCCAATATTTCTTTTTTTTTAAAGTGTTAAATTGTATATTTTCTCTTTTTTACAGATTAAAAATGTCTTCATTGCCTCATCAATATCACATCACTACATTGATTGCAGTATTGTTGCCTATGGGTAAGTGAAACTTAACCGAGGAATATCATTTAAAAAAAACTACAACAACAAAGCAACAAACAACATAGTCTGTTTATTCTGTCCTCCCAGTAACATTAATGGTGATGTGATGGCGACATTCAGACTGGTCTTCAGGGTGTCCAAGGTCCAGCAGTATTCAGACAACTTTGTTCAGGACTTGCTGAGAGCAGGGCTCAGCTCAGCCATGCACGGGAAACCACTAGAGGTGCCAGAATTTGGAGAGATCAACGCTATCATCTTACTGGGTAGTGAAGCTATACTGTCATCAGTTGACTGTCTGTGGCCTGACAAGTGGGTGTGTGTAGTGAGAGGGATAAAAATAGGCCACAGCTGTGCAGTATATTGTCTCAGGGCTTCCACAGTCCTCACAGGATCTAATGATTTTCTGTCTCCTCATTCCTAGGAGCCAGTGGGAAATCATTTTATGCTATTGGAGATGAGATGATAGGTGAGTGAATGTGTTGCATATCAGGGGTTCTCAACCTTTTGTAACTTAAGGCCCAATTCTGTTTGTAAGAAAAAAATTCTGAGGACCACCTTCCCAAATAAATGAGAAAAAAAACGCAACACGAAAATAGGAGGAAAAATAAGCTTCTGTGCGATCATAAAGGGTTTCATGCTACAAGCTACATGTGCTAAATGTTCTTCTATGACTTTTTAAATATGGGTTTACATTACAGTGAAGAGATCCCTTCATTATGCAATTATTGCAAACACCAACCTGATTATTCCAGCTGGTCGTTGCTCAAAAGGTTTGAGAACCACTGTTCCATTTTTTTAATAAAAAATAATCTGAAACAATTTAATTAGTTACAGGCTAATATAACTACTAATCTTCATCAGCGTGAACATCATCATTCTCATTTAACTATTAGCTACTGCAGCTACCAAATACAGTGTGAGGTTCTTCCTCTGCAGAGATGCAGAGAGAGAGGGGGGGGGGTCCTGATTATTCTGAAGGGTTGCGACTCGAAAAGGTTGAGGACCACTGCTTTAAGACCGACAATGCGAGCAATGTGAACCTATCCTTTAAATCCCTGTCATATTAACTGAACTGCACTTCTTCCACCAAAATATCTGACATTTTTGTCTCCTGGTCTCTCCAGCCAGGTGTCCCGACAACACTTTCACTTGTGACAACGGAGAATGTGTCACCAAACTGAATCCAGAGTGTGACTTCATCCCCGACTGTGCGGATGGATCTGATGAAGCCCGTTGTGGTGAATGGCTCTTTAAACTACTGTCCCTTTAAGCCTCATTATTCAATTGTCCTATTCTGTTGCTGTTAGTACAAAGCATGCCTGTTTATCAGAAACTGCAGCAGAATATGCTGCCACTGACCGGTCATATTGTAACTGTAAGGGTTACTGACACCATCATCTTCATCTTTGCCACATCATCCATCCTTTCCCCTCAGCCTGTGGTCTACGTCCTGCTATGGGGAATCGGGTGGTGGGTGGAGAGGATGCTCGGCAAGGGGAGCTGCCGTGGCAGGTCAGTCTTAGGCTCCATGGACGTCACACCTGTGGAGCCTCCATCATCAACGAGCGCTGGCTGGTCAGTGCAGCTCACTGTTTTGAGAGGTAGGCAGCAATCATCCCCAACTCACTGATGAGTTATTTATGAATCCCCCAAACTGTGACATAACCGAGCAGAAATTAAGAAACAACTTTATTTGTTCATTTTAGTTGGTAAATAAGTGTGCTTATAAGTAACTTCCATGTATTTTAAAGTCTTGTCACCTATTTCTTTCCTATTTATAGAGACAATGACCCCAGAGAGTGGACGGCCCTGGTGGGGGCCACACTAGTGAGCGGTGAGGAGTCCGAGTCCAAAGCGATTAATATCAAGTCGCTGGTTGTGTCTCCAGACTACAATCCCATGACCACTGACAACGATGTTTCTGTGCTGGAGCTGGAGACCCCTCTCACCTTCAGCTCTTACGTCCAGCCTGTCTGCCTGCCCTCCCTGTCTCATGTCTTTGCCCCCGGACACAGCTGTATGGTGTCAGGATGGGGTGCACTCCACATGTTTAATCGTGAGTCTGCCTGCAGGAGTACAGCTCCTGCACATCTACACACACATCTACGGATGAGGAATCTAGAGGGAAAAGGAGCTGACTGTATTTTGGTATCCAGTATGTTTACAAGCACACTAATATCCTGGTTATGATTAGGCTTTCAGACTGTTCTGGTAATGTTTTCCTCATTTAAATAGCTTATCCCAGTTTTGAGAAACCTGAAAATACTCCCTGGAGTACTGGATAGAAACCAGGATACTGTGGCATGTAAACACTTTATGCAGGTTTCTGAAACATTTCATGGAGAGAAATCAGGACACACATGTAGGCAGATGATCAAAAACCTGGACACTGTTATAATCATGTATGCAGAGAGATGAAAAACCAGGTTATTCATGTTCCATGTAAATGCCAAATCCAGCAATGGATCACAAACAGGAAAGGCCCAAAACCAGGATACTAATGCATACGTAAACCCACGGTATGACATTGTAATGTGTCAATATTTTTAGCTTTCAGATGATATTTTCCTGTAAGATAATAATGAGAAACAGTCAATTCAGAAAATCCATCAACAGAAATGCAGACTTTCAGGCAAGAATAAGTTAACTTAAAGGTCCATTTTAGGGGGATTTATTGGCAGAATATGGCAGAAATAGAATATGTAAGGATGATTCTTCACCACGTTTCTGGGTCCTGCATAACCTGTTGGGGTTTATTTCGCAATGACGACCCTCTTAGTGTACATTATCCTGCGTAGCGCACGGCTGTTCACTAAAAATAAATCAATAATGTGACACAAAACATTAATTTAAAAAGAGTGCTGATGACCTCCCATCCCGCAACCCAGGGGGTGTCATCATGCTGAAACCTACGCCAGATCATGTAGGAAAACATTTGTAGTAGGGATGTAGGGATGAAGGAATGTACTGTGACCAAAATTTGATTGTTTAGATTTTTTTAATACACAAGGAACTCTTTTGGGGAGCTGCAAAATGATCTAAAAAAAAACTCAAAAAAACCCCCAAAAACAATGGACCCATCCTTTAAGCTCCTTTAAGAGTCCATTAAAGTCCATTTAATAGCCAATTAATAGTCCCACATTATATCTAGTCTCATATCTGGCTATTAAATCCCTATATCCCCCAACTCTACATGAAGTTGTTCTAGTTTTACAAGAATATACAGGAATTACACAACGACTATGTCCGTTGTTGTGTTGACATCTGATCAGTATGAGTAATTCAGTTGTCCTGTGCTGTTGTGTCACTCAGCTGCGGTGCCTCCCACACTGCAGAAGGCGGTGGTGAAAATCATCGACTCCAAGGTGTGCAATAAGTCGTCTGTGTACAGAGGTGCTGTGACTCACAACATGATGTGTGCTGGATTCCTGCAGGGCAAGGTGGACTCGTGTCAGGTCAGTGCCATTTCACTTCGTTCACATAAAGGTGGTTACAATAGCACAAGCTATCAACTTACATTTTCTTACAATACTTTCATGTCTCTGGGCCAAGTTTGCATCCATACACTGATGAGCTGTCGTTTCTTTTCTATTTTGAAGCTATAAGTAGGGTCAAAACTGTATGTTAACACTGGTCCCACCCTAAAAATAGAAGCCTTTAGGCTAGTGCTGTTATTTTCATCGTAGAATAACAGGATGTGTGCTGTTAATATTACAGTGAGAGAAACGTGGCATTGCTCCCCAGTAAAGGCTCAGTCCAGCTTCCATTTACAGCTCAATCAGTTTAATCAGCTTCGATACAATTAGGATTAGATGCATAACCACTTATATGGCAAAAACAATCCAAAGTATACATAATTAATATAGTGAATTCTGAAAATTAATGTATCTCATTACAGTAATTTTGTTTTTCCTTGCACACTACCCTGAAGCTATTAGTGATTTGGTGCTTAGAGAAATGTCATAATCAATGTTAAAGGGTCGTTTATTCATCCATAAAATCATGGAAATTACAGAACTTCCCTTTTAATAAACAAACACTGATTACCTGACACCAAATGACACTGACAAGGTTTTTACTGGACTACAGCACTGTGCTGAGTATCTTATCTTACTGCAGAGAATCAGAGGTCTTGTGTCTTCCCTGCAGGGTGACTCTGGAGGGCCTTTGGTGTGTGAGGGGGCCCCAGGCAGGTTCTTCCTGGCTGGGGTGGTGAGTTGGGGTGTGGGTTGTGCCCAGATCAACAGGCCTGGGGTTTATTCCCGCGTCACCAAGCTGCGCAACTGGATTCTAAGCCACACAGATCCCAGTTTGGTCCATGATTACCCCCAGCATGTTCCCAATGTGCCGATTAGTGTGACAGGAGGAAGCAGCTTTAATCATCCACCACTGGCCGGGACTGTAGCCATGGATGTGTCGTCTGCACCATCACTGCCTGGTAATGTCACACTGAAAGATGAATGTATTAGTTGTTCATTAACTAATTACCAAGTGGAATGTCATAAATATAGTATCACAAAACTGAAAATCATTAATTTATTACATTTTTGTGTTATTTTAAGGATTTGTTTGATTGTTTAATTACAGACTTTCTGCAGGTTTCAACAAAGTTACATTTAAGACTTTTTGAGACATTTGTAAGACCTATTTCACATGCATTCTGGCAGAAAAAAGTACAGAGGATATGAAGGAAAATTATTTTTGATGTAATATTTGCATGCTATTTAGTGTGCGTGAGTGTGTGTGTGTCCCTTTTTTATTATTTATTCATTTATGTTGTTTGTTTTATTATCCTTTTTGTGTTTATTCCCTTCTTTGGTATCTACCTTGGTTATATACCATACCTGTGATTCCCAAATTTTTTTCTGGCATGCCCCCCTTCAGAAGCCCCCCCACCGCACACTTATCATCAGTAATTAACAATAATTGGGGAAGCAACTGATATAAATAAAGGTTGCGTGATGGCATCAGGACTGCAAGCTCTTGTTTATTTTATTTCCCCTGCCATAAATCATATTCATTTAAATTTGTGTTACTATATAATTCTGCCTAGGTCATCTGTGCACCCCCTGCAGTGGCTCTATGTACCCTTGGGGTGCCTTCCTCCAGCCTGGGAACAACTGTATATATATATATATAACAATATATATAAAACAAATGATTTTTTTCTTTTTTTCTTTTTTAATGCTACATCATCTCTCCATCATGTCCTCCAGTCCTGAACTGCACTGGAAACTTTCAGTGTAGCACCACCTCCTGCATCAACAAGGTCAACCCAGAGTGTGACGGAGTCCCTGACTGCCCAAACCAGGCCGACGAAAGAAACTGCGGTAAGTTTACATGTGTGATGGAGTGCACATACTGCGTTTAAAGGAAATGATTCTGATGTGTGTGTCTTTATTTTAGACTGCGGCATACGTCCTGCACTGGGCTCCCATAGGATTGTGGGTGGAGTAACAGCACGAAGGGGGGAGTGGCCCTGGATTGGCAGTCTCCAGTACCAGAGACTTCACCGGTGTGGCGCCACACTCATTCACAGCAAATGGTTACTCACAGCAGCACACTGCTTCAAAAGGTACTGAGAGTGTTTCAATAGAAAGCACATTAAAAAAAATACACACAATGTGACATTCTTCTGTACTGCATGACAAGCTGAACCTAAAATTTAAATTTATACAAACTGTTTATATTTGAAAATAACTCCCATTACATCCAGAGTGGATGCATTTGATGGAGCCTCTTATGGAGCCTAACACAGTCTTCATTTAATCCCCAGTGACCCGAGCCCCACTAGCTGGGCTGTGAGTCTGGGATCTGTGCTGCGTTCTGGGGTGGGAGCCTTGGTCATTCCCATCCAGAGGGTCGTTATCCACCCAGCCTTCAACGGCACCAGCATGGACCATGATGTGGCTCTGTTAGAGCTGGCAGTCCCAGCCCCCATGTCTTACACCATCCAGTCTGTGTGTCTCCCTTCACCGGTGCACCGCTTCCTGAAGACTGCAGAGTGCTACATCACAGGCTGGGGATCCACGAGGGAAGGAGGTGAGATATTTAGTAATAATCTTTTAATAATAATCTTTATTTATAGAGCACTTTTCTAAACCCAAGACAGAAACTTCAGCAACTGAAATCCCACTGACAGGAGACACAGCTTTCTAGAAAGCATTATATAATTGTATATGTAACAGCAGCTTGCATAATTGGAAATAACTGTCCACAGGGATTTTTATCAAGTGTCTGAGTTGAGGGATCTGGGTGAAAGCAAGAGAACATCGGAGGAGCAAAAGCTTCCACATTACTATGATCATAAAGACTCACAAAAACTAAAATGTCTTTTTTTAAATAATGCTTTAAGATCCTTTTCTGAAGTAAAAGTATTAAAAGTATTAATACCAATTCAAAATCTACATAAAGTATGAGAAGTGAAAGTACTTATTGTGCAGTAAAATGGTCCCTGTCAGTGTTTTACTATAATATCTGATGTTTTTAGATTAGTATTACTGCTGCATTAATGTGTATGTTGCTTTTTACTGCTGTAGATGTTTAGAGTTGAGCTCATTTTAGATACTTTACACACCATTGGGTAGTTTAATCTACAGCGATGCATCATATTTTCTAAGATCATCATAGTTTGTAGTGTTACTGTCCCGTAAGAACCGTGTATATTTAAAACTTCACCCTTTTTTTGGTGTGAGAAAAACAGCACTGTTTCCAGCTTTGTGGTGATGCATTTTCCATCTGATCTAAGAGGGGCTGTAAATTGTTTATTTAGCTTAAGATGTAGGAGAATTTTCTCAACACATAAAGAAACATTTCAGTCTATCACATAAATTTCAAATCAACACATTTGGAGATACATGGTTTTCAATGGACATGTAGGGTATGAAAAATTGCAGTCTGAAAAGTAACTAGTAACTTAATCTGTCAGACAAATGTAGTGGAGTGAAAAGTACTATATTTTCCTCTGACATGTAGTGGAGCTTAAGTTTAAATTGCATAAACTGGAAATACATACAAGGACCCCAGATTTGTACAATACAGCACAGCACATGAGTAAATGTACTTAGTTACAGACCACCAGTGTATGAAACACAATAAATCTCTGTCAGATTGCAAATAACACAGTATTTCTCAGCTATATTTTTGGTATGTAGCCATGCAGACAGTTTCTCTTTTATCTGCTGAGGTTCTGACTTATCTACAACTCAAACTTCCTGCTGCTACACCAGAACAATGGAGGTGACTGCACGTTGGTTTTTAGTGCTCACAGTAGTGAAAAAATGACATTGCATAACCCACTAATAATACTATTATTCTTTGACACAGGTTCATTGACCAACCTGCTGCAGAAAGCTGCAGTGAACATCATTGACCAGGCCGACTGCCAGCACTCATATGGAAACGTGCTGACTCCTAGCATGATGTGCGCCGGGTTCATGGAGGGAGGACGGGACACCTGTCTGGTAAGATGCAGGAGAACATACTGCCCACTGTGTGACACAAATACCTTTTACACTGTCTGGAACTGGGCCGGACATCTGGGTGGTACAGTGTGGGCAGCATCTGAGCTGTAAGATTGTGGACCAAGATAACACAAGTGAGCAGAGGCTCAGAGGGAAATTGGGCCATGCCTGCGATTTTGCAGTGGATAGTTAACCAGGTCAGAACAATGTAAATCTTGCCCTTTATCATTTAGAGTTTTCTATGACTTGTGTTTGGAAAATGTTAAAAGCACACAAATAACTAATGGTTTGAAAATACTGGATATTCTAATTATGGTGCAAATAAGATGGAGAAAAACCAAGTGTTGCTTGTTGAGGAACATTGCAGCACTTAATGTGAGAGATGCTTATCTGATGGGAGAGAGTAGACTTTCTTTCCTTCTCTTTTCACTCGCTCCCTCTCTGTAATCTTCTTATGTAAGGAAACCCTCAGGCATTCCTGTCTCGGTCAAAGCACCTGGCATCTCAGCTGCACTCCAAGTGACATTCTCTTTGTACCTTACTCTTCTGCTTTCTCACTCGTCCTCAATCAATTGTTTTACAAACCACAGTTCTAAAAAAGTTTGGAAGCTGTGTAAAGTGTAAATAAAAACAGAATGCAATAAGTTGCAAAAACGTTTGACCTATATTCAATTTCATACACTACAAAGAAGATATTTTATGTTCAAACTGATTAACTTTATTGCTTTTTTTGTAAATATACACTCAATATGAATTTAAAAGTTGAAAGTCTTTAAAGTGAAAGTCTTTCCCAGTCTTGCTTGATATTCGACTTGTGTGCTCAACAGTCCATGGTCATATTTTTTGCGTCTCATAATCCGCCAATCTGTCCAATATGAGACAGGCTGGAAGGCAGCCTAGTATGCAAACTCTTACTACGAAATGATGCTGTTGTAACACATGCAGACTGTGTCTTTGCATTATCCTGTTGAAATAAGCTGGGATGTCACTAAAAGAGACATCATCTGGATGGCAGCATATGTTGCTTCAAAACCTGTATGTACTTTTCAGCATTAATGGAGCCTTCATAGATGTGACATTTACACATGATGCCATGGGCACTAACCACACCACCAACCATCATAGATGCTGACTTTTGAAGTTAGCGCTGGTAACAATCTGGATGGTTCTTTTCCTCTTTAATCCTGAGGACACAAAGCCCATGATTTACAAAAACTATCAGAAATGTGGACTCACAAGACCACAACACACTTTTCCACTTTGCATGGTAGAGTCTTAACTTGCATTTGAAGATGCAGTGACAAACTGTGTTTACTGACGACAGTTTTCAGAAGTGTTCTGGAGCCCATTTAGAAATATCCTTATTCAATCATATGGATTATTAATGCAGTGCTGCCAGAGGTGTCAAAGGTCACAGGCATTCAGTGTTGGTTTTTGGCCTTGCCCCTTATGTGCAGAGATTTCTCCAGATTCTCTGAATCTTTTAATGACATTATGGATTGTATTTGGTGGAATCCCTAAATTCTTTGCAACTGTGTGCTGTTCTTAAACTGTTTGACTATTTAAACATGCAGTTTTTCACAAAGTGGTAAACCTCACTCCATCCATGCTTTTCAACAGCTGAGCCTTTCAAAGATGCCCCTTTCAAGACAACCATACTATCACTTGTTATTAATTAACCTGTTTACTTGATAAATGTTCCAAACATATAAAATTTATTGCTGTCATCTTGATGAATGTGGACATTTTGAATATAATAGTCTTTATGTCTGCATCTGCCAGTGGGCCATCAAGAGCAGTGTTTATTCTACTTAAGGCAAGACTTTATGTTCTTAGGTGGGGAAAAAAAAGTGTGCATGTAATATTAATACTGGCAAAAATCCAATATTGTGCATCCCCAGTTGAGGTTGTTTTAATTTCTACCAGATTATTAAAAGCTACTCTTTTGTTCTGTCTCTTTTCCATCATCCAGGGAGACTCTGGAGGGCCGCTGACCTGCCGTCATCCCTCTGGCCAGTGGTTTATTGCTGGAGTAACCAGCTGGGGACATGGATGTGGGCGAATTGGTTTTCCGGGAGTTTACACTCGTGTGACATCCATCAGGCAATGGATATCTACATACCTGCCTTTCTGAAAAGGCAAAAAAAGATGACAAACTGCACGGATGCAGTGGGTTCTCCAACAATTTGTACTGTACAAGGACTAAGTCATGCTAAAAGCCACACACACATACTCACACATAGTTTCCACAGTATTGACCAGTGTGGTCATGGGTGCTGTTTGTAATACTGTGCAATCATCTGAACTGGGACCAACCTCTTTCATAATGTACTGAACAAACAAGGACAATACTGAACTGTGGCTTATGGACATTTTGCATGAGTGAAAGTATTTATTGCAGTTATTTATTTTCCGGACATGGTGTTGTTTTGTTTTGGGGTTTGTTTTTTTTCAATTTGTGTGGGGTTCAGAATATATGTGGTTCATTTATGGGTACATTTCGTTGTCTTGTTTTGTATCTATTCTTGGAAAATAAGACAAAGATGCAATGTAATAATTGTTATTGAGAGGTGGGTTTTCTGGGAAAAATATAGCTCTGTATAAAAAAGAGGTATTGGAATCAGCTTTAAAGGAATTCACCTTTTGACTTGAGTTAGATAAAGGCAACTCCTGGTGATGTTTCTTTAATACAGTCTTTTTGATGAGAAACACAAGACCCTGTCTGGCTGACAAGATTTATTGATTTTTCGTGAAAATAATTTTCTCACAATCACACTGCAAATAATGTTCACATGCTTTTCTGGCTCTTACTTCCCTTCATAAACTCAGCAAGACAGAAAAAAAGGATTGTGGTTCCCAGACATTTGACAAACCGTGCACACAAAGCTGAGAAAGGTTCAGTACCCTGTGCACAGCAAGGCAGACCCTGCTGAAACAAGCCCACTACTGTGGAGGGCGGCAGATAGAGTGACAACTAGAAAGCAGGTCAGACAAAACAGTTTTGTTCTCCAGGCGTACTTTGATATAGGACTGTTTGGAGGCTTGTGAATGTCAGGTTCACGGTTGTGAAAACACCAAGTTGGTCCTCAAGGTGATTTTAAGAAGGTCTTTTAGAGTAAAAGCATGTTAAGGAAAGCCTGGGTTGTCCCTTAAGGGCTCCTGTTGTGCTACTTATTTTCTAAGCAGAGATATTTAAACACAATGAAAAGAATGGGTAACAAGCAGGAGCACACTGCCGATTGCTGATTTAAGGAGCTACTGTAGTGACCAAGACTGTTTACGCTTATCATGTCCCCTAATTATGCAGGCTCACAAGACACATTCAACCTTAGTTTGATGGCAGAAAGGTGTGGGTATTTCGATTGAAGACACACTGCAGTAAAGGGCTGCAACAATAACGCAGAAAAATAAAAATAAAAATTTGATCAAAAGAAAATTAGTTGCCAAGTGTTTTGATAACTAATTATTTGTCATTTTTCAAGCAAAAATGTCAAACATTTACTGGGTCCAGCTTCTTAAACATGCGAAATTATGGCTTTTCTTTGTCATTTATTATACACTTATGGCTCTGGGAAATTATGATGAGCATTTCCCCCCAAATTTTGACATTTTATAGATTAATTGTGAAATTAATGGGCAGTTAAATCAATAATGTAAATAATCACTAGTTGCAGCCCTGCTGTAGTAAACACACACTTTACACCAAAAGCCATAGTGCTGCTGGTGAGTATGACTGCCACACTGCATCAGAACATTTATTAGGAAAACGCTTATCCTATTCAGGGGGCTGAAACATATCCCATCATGCACTGCACAAGACATGGGGAACACCCTGGAGATGGTCTTGTCTAGATGGGAACCGCAGACCCATGAAAGATCTTGAGTGAATGATCACTTTAACCCAAACTATGACCTGTCCCACAGCCTTGTCACATTATAAAACATAATTAGTTTGTACAATGTGCACAACAAAGAAACAACAGATACAAATTTCAGAGTTTGGCAAATCAATGGTTCCTTTCAAGACACAATCCCTGGAGATACCATCAGGGGCAAGCACATCCAAACAAACACATTCACACTTTTATTTTCACTCCAACGGGCAATTTAGAGTCTCCAATTCTCCTGACCTCCATGTTTTTGGACATGCAGGTCCAAACTGTAGCTTTATACAATGCATTTTACTTATTACCTAGAAGATTAATTGTTTATAACATAAAAACACATACAACCAAACTTATTACTGAACTGTTCCTCAGAGCAAAATGAAAATGTCCACAGAGACATTGTTATGGCTAGAGTCCACAGGCTCTGCTCTGCCTGTCTGTCTGTGAGGTATTATGACAGAAGTTGATGGTGTGCTGCTACTGCAACACACCTGTGCACAGCTGTTGGCCTCCACTGATACACTGTGCTCATCCTCACTGAAAGCAGCAGAGCTGAGGAAGGGGAGGGTGAGGAGTGGGGGTGTTCACATGCGAGCTCTTTCCCTCTGTAGTCTGGAGTTGTATGTTCGGGACACAGTGTTCCAGGCGTCCATATACCGGTCCATACACATGGCAATACATTTCTGTGAGGACAAAGCAGAAACATTAACAATGAAGAAATAATCCTGAAAGTGTGTACTAAATCAGGATCCATTTTTCAGGCTGCAACTAATGAATATTTTCATTACAAACTGCAGCAAATATTGTGCTGCACTGTTTTTATTGATTAGGCCTAATCGTCTAGAATGTATCAAAAAAAAAAAAAAATGGTGGAAAAATGCTCATTACAATTTTGCAGGGATTAAGTTGACATACTTAAATTCCTTGTTTTGTCTAACAAAAATACAAGTCTACAAACCAAATACATCGCTATTACCATCATAAAAGAAATCACAAGAAAAACAGAAAATCATACATGGAAGGTTAGAGCTGGTGGATTCATATTTGAAATAAGACTAATACAATTAATAAATAATCAAAATTATGTTTTTCATCGGTTAGACAGGTTCAGCTCTAATCTTTTTGCAAAACAAACTTCTTCATTATGGCCCAACACATACCTGCTCAGAGTTGTCCAGTGTGCTTCCAGGTTTACCTATACACTTCTTGAAGCATTTGTCTGTCATTCTCTGAAATGCAAAGAAACTGTTAGCTTATTCTAACTTGTAACATACTTACAGACTTACAGTTACAACAGAAGTTCACAACAACACTCAGTGAGCATTCAACTCAGCGGCCTCTGTGTTAGTCAGACAATTTTAGAACTACTTGGTAAGATCATCTAAATTGGAGATTTAACACTGGACTTTCTAAGATTGTGTCAACAGCAAGGAAAGCAATTGGTAAATCCCCAAAGCCGTCAACTTTTAGCAAAGAGGACGAGGAAGAAGGTGAGGAGCATCCTGGCAGATAGCTCTCATCCTCTCTTCAGCCAGATTTGGGCCTTTGAGCGCTGCAAGGCGCTAGAGTCCCTCTTACAACCAAAAATATATTCAAAAAGTCCTCTGTCCCAAGTGGCATCAGTATTCTTAAAAGGGACTAGGGCTGGGCAAGATATTGATATCTGATATGAGACTAGATATCATCTTAAATTTTAATATCACTATATAGTGATACAGCCTAAGTGTTGTATTGTTCTGTTTTTAAAGGCTGCATTACAGTAGTCATGTAATTTTCATAACTTAAGAGTGTTATAGCTGTCAATCAATAAATATCAATTTTGATGTCCATATCAGCCTATCCTCAAAGTGACTGATGAAATTTGAGCCACAGACATGACATGAGCTGTTTATAATGTGACCTAGGTCTGCAAACAACAATTATTTTCTTTATCAATTAACCTGTCTATCATTTTCTCAATTAATCGATTACTTCTTTGGTCCATAAAATGTCAGAAAAGGTGAGAAAATTTGATCAGTATTCCCAAACCCAAGGTGACGTCCTCAAATGTATTGTTTTATCCCCAACCCAAATATATTTAGTTTACCGTCATACGGGAGTAAAGGGACCCGAAGCTGAAATCAGACAACTTTGCCATTTCATTTTTAAAAAATGACCCAAAGCGATTAATTGATTGTCGAAATAGTTGGCAATAACTTGAATAATTGACAACTAATCAATTAAACGACTAACCACTGTAGCACTAGTGTAACGTGACCTTCCCCATGTGTTTGCTTTACTCGCTGCTGTTGTTGTTTCTTGTGTTAAGTAAGCAGAGGACGAATGTCCACCTCGGTGGACAATAAAAAATATATAATATTCTATAATTTGACGTTTTGAAGGTGAAAAGCCTCTCAAAGGTCTAGAATTAACCTGGGTTAGCCTAAAAGACAAATCTAATTAAAGAGTCGAGATTTTGGACGTTACATGACATCAAAAGTGTTTCAATAACTGCTGCTGTTTCTGGGTCATATTTCATTAAAGTGGTGACAAATCTTCCTGGAACATTATGACAAGATAAATAAAGGTGCTCGTTCTATCCCCACTGAACGCTGCTATATTTAACCTTACTATTTCACACAGCTACTAAGTTTCACATTAGTCTTGCTAGCTTAGCTTAGCAGCTGCATCCATTGATTTACCTGCAGCAGCTCCTGTGCGTTAGCCACAGCGATCTGGACCTTGACCTGCTCCATGATGGTGCCGGTGTCCACTTTACCGCCGGATCCACCTGCTGAGAAGTCTGAACCGAACCCGTCCATCTCTACCGGAGCCGTTACCGAAAACTACAGCTTTATCGACCGGCTTTAAACACACGTGCACACAGCTACCGTTAGACTCGGCTAACGCAAGTTTTCACAGTGCCCTTGACAGCGGCGGAAGACTGAACGCGTCATTTCCGCGTAGGGAATTCCGGCATGGGAAATGTAGTCCTCCTTTTTAATGCCATTCTATGGCAATTATGCCTGAAGATATTAAGATAATAACAAACAAGTATGCCATTACAAGGTTTTAAATAACTGGAAACATACTGTGTCAAATAAATAAATAAATAAATAATAAATATTTTATAGTATAGTTTATATTTACTTCGCACAATTTGATTTTCTGTGTGCTATTATTTTGTTGTTTTTTTTTTTAGTTTTTTGTGTTGTTTGTGTTTTTATTTTCCTTTTTAAAAAAATCATGTTCAATAACATTTCGTGAATGTTGTAAAACTGATAATCTTTAAGTATGATCAAATATAATGTACATTTCTTTTTGATGTGATGTAAAAATGTGATGTAAGGCAAGATTCTCAAGCCTTAATTTTTGGGGGCTGAATATATTTTTTTTTTTACATAATCTAGATGCATTGATCTAATGACAAATAAAAAGTGAACGCACACTGTCATATTTTAAAACACGCCGCTGCCAAAAACATTTTGTGCGTGATATATTTATACTCATGTTTATGATACTTAAGAGACACAGACGGCCTGTCAGCAGCCATTCAACCAAAGACGGTAGAGTATCTTTGATACAACCGCTCCACAACCTCATCTCTTGTAACATGGCGCGTATCTGCACGTACGCACGTTTGCCACACGATGGCGATATACACCACTGAATCACTCAAGTCTACCTCTTCATTGGAGTGAATGAGACTAATACATTTACAATAATTTTCTTT
This sequence comes from Lutjanus campechanus, assembly GCA_027495735.1. Lineage (NCBI taxonomy): Eukaryota > Metazoa > Chordata > Actinopteri > Lutjaniformes > Lutjanidae > Lutjanus > Lutjanus campechanus. Next base: position 15,517 of record JAJHUR010072744.1, read on the forward strand.
CGCAGCGTGTGACATAGGCTACATTAGTCAGATAGAGATAGACAGAGTTTGTTTTTGGGTTTTTTTTTTTGTTTGTTTTTTTTTTACATTTTATACACTATTGTACTGTTTGTTTGTTTGTTTGTTATAATTTTCCCTCATCTTCCCTCCAAGTTGTTGAAGCCCCCCTAGCACCTCCTGGCACCCCTCACTTTGAAAATCGTGGGCTGAGATCAAGAGTTGGTTGTCCAGCAATAAAGGAACAATTTCAGACTCTTTTATCTGCTTTGATTGAAACAAAAATCAAATCTTGTTAACTTATACTTGTTTACAAAAAATACAATGTCAAGATATGCTATTCTTTTGTTTGTTTGTTTTGTGTTGCACTGTTAGTTTGTTTTGGTCATGTCTTGGTATAGTGTTTGTTTTGGCTGATAGAATTCAGATATAAATTGTGTGGGTGAAATTAGATTTATTTTCAAAACATCAAAACAAGCATTTATCTCATCCTGATCTTCTCCACAGACTGTAATAATAAGGAAATTCAATAAAAAGTGAACTGGTGCATCCACAGCTTGTGATTTTGATCAGGATATTTCCTATTTCCTTTATCCGTTGCATAATTACATTGCATTCATGTTCAGTCTGTCATTCCAAGATAGTTTTTGTAAGACTGCTCTGCCAACTTGCTGTGTAAATGGAAATAAATAGTTAAAATTTCAGTTAAAACTAAACTTGTCAACGTGCCTGGGTAACTAACTATGTGTAAAGTAGGAGCCAAGGACATAAATAGAAAGTCATAAGAAGCCCTGCATTGTTTGGTGTTGAGGCCGGGGCAAGAGGATGACCCCCTCTGAGGACCCCTCTCCTTATGTTTCAGACAGGATGACCTCACTGAGGAGACCACCTGCCTTGAGTGAACAAATATGTGGTACAGTGAGTCTGCAGCCAACAATGGAGTGACGGTTACTGTCATCTAAACAGACACTGTGTCAGGGGCTTGCTGCGATGCTGGGGGCATTGAGGAATAATTGCGGGGGGTCTGATTAGTGGCGTGCCTGCCTAAGAGTAATTAATGACCAGTTACACAATGCACATGCAAACACACACATAGGCATAAATCCGCCGACCAGTTTGGCTTGAAGCCACTGGGCTGAATGGGGGAGAGGGAGGGTTGGGTTAAAGTGCAGCAAAATGAATTAACCCTAGATTACAATCATGAGTTCATTAATCTAATCTGCTTAAATTCGTAATCTCCTTTAGGCACACTTGTGTGTATGAAAGCATTTGGCCCGGTCAGCTACAAGGGAGGCTTCAATCAGCACCAGCAACAATGGTTATTATGAAAGTGTGTGTTACCAATGAATATATCAAACTTTGAGGTTTCTCAAGAGTTTTGAGTTGTTACTTCAGGACTTCCAAGTGTTAAAACAAAAGATGTTGGTGAGTTAAAGTATTGTGGGAAACAATAGGGAATAGTGGATAAAAAGAAAGCTGACTGAAAGACACACACATGCTCACATTCACACACTCAAACAGCAGCTTTTAATCTTCAAAAGCAGCTGTTGAGTGACAGTAAGAGGGTGTAAGAGACAGAAGGAGGGTGGAGGGGAAACCTGAGCAGCGTGTGGCATCAGCTCTGTTAGTGGTGTTGGAGATCAGTCAGCTCCATGCTCGGACAGTCTCCACCAGTCAGTCAGTTTTGAGAGGAAGAAACCCATCCTCTGAGCCTCCACTGTTTGAATAAAAATGAGACCTCAAATATTCAAACCATCACTCATCAAAATCTGTAGAATTCAATTTTCCATTTCTGACTGTCATTCTTTCTTCTGTGCTGACTTCCACGGGGCCTTTTTCCAGTGATGGAAAAAGTATTTAGCATGAAAAGTAGTAATTTCACACTGTAAAAAATATTATCTTAAGAGTAAAATCACGCTTTTAAAAAATTTACTTGCCTAAAAGTTTAGAAGTATTGGTAACAAAAGTACTGAAAGTATCAAAAGTAAAAGTACTTACCACAAAGCAGAATGGCTGCAGTCATTTAATTTTGTCATACAAGATAGATATATATCTTGATTATTACCCAATTATTACCACCGTAACATTTCAGTTTAGTTCAGTTTAGGTTTAGTTAATTTAATTGAGTTTATTCCACTCATTTCAGTTTGTATTATCTGATACCATTAAAACCATTAAATATCAGATAGTAGACTCTAAAGCAAACTATTTATACACATTCCAAGACTGAAAAAGACTCATAGTTAGCTATAAGCTCATTTTCATCTGTAGTCCCTGGGCAGGAAACAGAGAATAATTAAGGCACTATTATATAAAAAACACAATTACAAAATAGAACATATTCATGACACAGCAGCTTCAGTAATAACAGAGAGGAACAGTATCTGCAGGCAGTCCGCCCTCTGCCTGTATTTCCATATTTTTTGCCATTGTTTTGCTGTGCTTGGGATATTTCACCAATGCAAAACATTGGTATTTCACATCCTGAAGTGTTTATGGACAGCTCAGACAAATCCTACTAACTCTGCCTTTAAGTACAGCACTTTCCTCCACTGCCTTTTCCACAGCAGACACTCTGACTGGTCCAAGCATGAAAAGCACAGGTGCAACTAGTGACAGTGACAATGTCTATGATTCATTTAAGTGTTCCAGTTAAGCGTGCCAGCATGCACAATAGCAGGGCACACCTAATTGGAATCAGGCCATTATTAATGTCATTGGTTGCACCTGCAGATATGTTGGGACATGTTCCAACAAATAATCTTGCACAGAGAAGAGACTTAATTCTTGAATCTGCTTTCTATTTCATGAAATTGTACTCAGCTTTAAATTAACGACTTTACTTTTTTAAGTTCTTGGATACTTAATAATTAACAAGATACTCACTTTTATCAATTACTGTACTCACAAATACATAGAAAATTCAAACACACAGAGATACCTCCTCTCACCTGCCTGACTTCTTCAAAATATTTGTACCCATAGTTCATAGCTTCTGTGTTGTATCATGTTTTAAGCAGATCATGAAAAAATCCTTGTATGTGCAGGCTGACTTGGCTGCTTCATAACTAACCTCATTCTTGCCCTGATAGCTCACGAGTACTTAAATCCTTCAGAAAATGCCAGGAATTCAGCTGGAGAAACGATCTCATGGTCCTCAGAAGGACTTTAACCTGCCATCATATGATCATTAAGACTGTTGGTTATGAGGAGCTGGCAGCAGAGCAAAGACTGTGCTGTGCCTGGTACTGATCAATACTTCTAATGACTACACTTGTGTGATAGTCCCATAGGAATAGTCTCCCTTTGTGCCTGTTCGGTTTCAGAGGTACATATCCAGGGCTGTGCCATACCACTGAGGACACCGAGGTCATGTGTCAGAGGGTTATTTTAATTTCTCTGCTTTATGCAACCTGAGCAGTTTTAATTAATCAAACACTTACAGAATCGTGGGTATTTTAAAACCTATTACAGAGATGCAAAACCTATACTTTGCAGTTGTTCTGATCTGGAAGAATTTTGGAAATAGATCATTAAATTCAGATATTATAAAAACTGAAATTCCATCTTGGGCCTGGAGCCTGGGAGAAATACATGCTGTACTCGACAAAACTGAACCTTCCTCTTTCACAAAGGCAATGGTTAAATGAATCCTATATCCTATATCCTATGAATCCTAACATACATACAAAAATCTTGCATGGTGTGAGGACACCAGCATTGTATGAAAAAACACTCTTTTCTGGTGTAACTACCATCATTATACCAACTTGGCCACTGAACTAATGAGGAAACTTGTCCTCCTGTGCTTCCACTGTCCACTAAATGTTAGGACCTCATACCTTACTTGATACTTTGTCTTTCACAAGTGTTTTTGTTTATGAAAAGAGGCTCTTTTGCTTTAAAAAAATATACATTTTTTAATGTTGGTATTTTGAAAGATTTTAGACTCAACATGTTTCGATTTGACAACTTTAAGGCCAACAAAATGCTAAATAAATTAAGGCTTCAGTAATTTTCCCACATCATTTTCAGTGTGGAGATGGCACTCTAGAGACTGAATAAATCAAATCAAATCATGCAAAGATCATTTTTGGAACAAAGTCTGTTCTAACTCTCAGTTCTTTTAAAGGGAAAATTCAACACTTTTCATATGGATGCCCAGTCAGTGTTGATGGTAAATGTAGTCAATTGAAGCAATAAATTCCTCAGTGTGTGCTATATTAACTGAGAAAAATTACCTCTTCTGCTGCAAAATCTGTTCCTGCATCCAGTGATGTCACAGTGATGTTGTTGCCATTGAGGAGGACCTACAGGCTATTTCAGCTCTGAATTCTATTTTTCATTTGTGGGTAGCCAGGGGGTCGTGTTAGAGAGTGGTGGACTCAGGCTGTCTAAATAAAAAGGGCACCAACTGTATGTGGTGGAGCACCAGCACACAGAGGGTCATAATACATTCATAGTGAAACAGTTACAAACACTTAAGTTTTTTATTATGTGATTTAAAGTACAACAACTACTACACATCAGCAATAAAACACACAGGGAGGTATAAACTCTTTAACCGTTTAGAGGCATGTAGAGGCCAACTAATAGCACTATTGTATGGCACTGCATCGCATTTTATCCACTGAATGGGCATGCTGAAGGACGCTTTTTAACATTTTGTCCACTGGAAGGGAACTTTTGCAGCTCTTTTTTTTTCAAACAAAAAATACCTCATGCTAAGTTTTGGCCTACAACGTAATAGGTATAGACTAGGTGGTTGATAACTCAGCAACATGGGTGTGGAAGTCATGAGCTTGCCCGCAATGCATCATGGTACATGGAGGCACTGCTGGCACAGCTCCATCAGCAGGAAAACTGAGCTTTCTTGATCAACATAGCACACACTGAAGACTTTATTGCTTCAATTGACTGCATTTACCCCTGACCGGACATTCACATGAAAAGTGTAAATTTTTCTCTTTAAACCCAGGCTTCTTTTGCTTCTTTTGCTTCTTTTGCTTTTGCAAAATCGAATTTGAGGCCATTCATTCATCTTTCTCACTACAGTGTTGTGTATTATTCTTTACTCTGTTTTATTTTATTTTCACCTGTTACAGTATTAAAAATTTCAATCCTATTTATGTGTCTTTATATAATGCCTTATATTTCTTGTATGTCTTATGCAAATTCAGTTTGAATTGTTGTTCAAAGGTGCTAACAAACCTGCTTTGCCTCTGATAGTAGCGGCTGTTCTGTGAGCAGGCAGGTGAAACACACTGAGACAGGTGTTTTTGTGTTTTTCATGGCACTGATATCTCACAATAATGATATGCATTGACTCTGAAGTTGGATGCAGAATAAAGAAAAGCCTGTGCAGCGCTGTTTGAACCCATTGGACAGCAGCAGGAGGAGTAGGAGGAGCCTGTGTGAACACTTGGGCTGCCTCTGCTCTTTCTACTCTTGTCTCTCTCCTGCAGGCTGCGTGGCTTCCCGAGAACAAAACGGAGCTCCTGTCCAACTTTACCACATTGTTTTAAACGCGTTAAAACTCAGAGCTCGGGACGCAGACAAATGGCTCAACCATTCCTCAACAGTTTAGGACACGATACAGTTTTAATCTCTGAAGGCGGATTTGTTTAAATTGTGCCACAACTTCAAAGAATCAGCGACGGAACAAGTTGTAGCCGAGATAAAGGAATCCGGATCAAGGTAAAGCATTAGATTTCTAATCCTTTTAAAAGTATCGATCACTGAGGTGCTTGCCTGTTTCACGTTTCTCTGCAGCTTCCGAAATGTGAGCAGTTTATTTCCAGGCTGTAACTGCAGATCCTTTGATGTTGTGTGTTTGATTGTAGCTGCAGCCTGCTGGATGTTTGCAGGCTGCTGCTGCTAACTTGGGAGGAAAGTTGAGAGCGCATGCTGAAGTGCTGACCGTAGTTTCACATTTACGGCACAAAACGAATTGGATTTCACGCTGAGTCCCTCCACGGAAGTCCACCGACCCCCTTTCACAGGAATTCAATAGCCGACTTAAATTTATCTGCTTTGAAACAATGGAGGCTTTTAAGCGGAAGATATTTATTTGGTCGTTTTCAAATTGTGGACAGTCTTTGTTATTAGCATACAGTGCCGTGATATGATTATAATATTTATAATAAGATGAAAATGTTGGGAAATACATAGAAAACAAACACGAACCCACTATTCATCCTTAAAGACGAGCTATAAGAATTGTAATTATTGTAACCACTTACAGAAAATCAGCCAAGCCTTTCTTTATCAAATTCAGAGCACTAAAATTTAAATTTGGTCGACTTGTAAACGGCTCAAATCATGTTTAAAGCACAATAAAACAGTTATTACCCAGCAATATCCAGAGGATGTTTCAAAGAAGAGACAGTCAACACAATTTGAGAGTATATTGTATATTCAAGAAGCTATCAGTGAAGACTGTGATTAAGAGTAATTGCTTTACAAACGATGATAATGATAAAATGAATAATAAATTTTAGTAACGTCTAACAGAAACATGTATATTAATGATTAACCGATAATGAATTCATTGACATTAAGTATTTAACTGAGTAAATGCACTGATCGATAATCAATAATCCAGACATTGCAGTAATTGCACCTCATTTGACATGATTTTGTCTGGCAGAACCGTTTGTTGAATTAGAAAACTTAAAATTAAACTAAAAATGACAAAAAGGGAGAAAGAAATTCAAGTGAGAAAAAAATGTGAGGTTATCAGTTATTAATGATTAATCATCATTAGTCTTTTCAACTATCGATTAAAGATGCATGTATCAGAGAGGGAAACTAGCACATTGAGACAGAGGACAGAATGTGTCGGCTGATTTTGATTTGTGCTGTTTGCTTTATTCTGTTTATTTGCTCTTGCTGTATAATGAATGTTTACCTTTGCTGATTTGATTGAGGTATGCATGGTGAAAATGGGAGCAAAAAAATTGAATATTCAAGCATTTCACAGAGTGAATGGACAAAATATATTATAAGGGGGGTAGGATTGACATTAATTGTTTATTTTGCTGTTAAGTTCAGTTGTAACCTTTCTTTTTGTGTTTTTTTTTTCTTACTTACACATTTTATATCTATTTTTTAACATTAGCCTATTAGACATTCAGTAAAGTTGGTCTTATTGAAATTCGTCATAAGCATTTCCACCTCTGAATGCAGTGGCTGCAGCGCTGTCTGACTCCACTACAGATGATCAAAAAGAAGGATTGGGTTTGCATCTGTTGCACAGTGGTTACATAATGTTTTCCTCAAGGAGCTGGTCTGGGGTGTCACATCTTATGTGGGCTTGAAAGCTTTGCCTTTGGCACCATCTTGTATGTATGTGAGCCTGCCTACAGAGGAGCAGAACAAGCTGCCAGGAAGTTTCTTGGCTCTGGCTGTGCTTAGAGGTGACTCACAGCCCTGACTCTGAAGTGTTTATAGGGGTGGAAAGATGTGATATAGGACAACACACCCAGGTGTTGTTACTTTGCTGTGAAGGTTGGTTTATGTAGCTCATTTGTTGTCACAGGTTTAGAGTAGGGGTGGGCAATACCACAAAATTGAGTTTCAGTTTGATATCAAGTAATATCAGGGTCAGGATAAAGAAACAAAATAAGTCAGATGTTGGCTCAGCCAGGTTATATAGGATGCCAAATCTGTAGAATGATATCACAAAACATAATTATGGTTGTTTATAGCACAGTAACATCTGATTCAGTGTGATGAAGTGAAAAAAATCACAAATATATTATTTACCACAGCTGTAAGGTGCTGGAAAAGCTTGAAAAAGGAAAAGAGCTTGAATGTGACATTGGAAACCTGCATCAAACCAGTTAATTACATGCATGTTTAAACACAGCCAGTGTTGAATAAAAAGAAGAAATATTCATTATGTGACTGATCTCTGCATGCAAGAACACAGCAGCAGCAGAGATGCAAATATCGTAGCACTAGAGGAGTGTTTCTGTGCACAAACGTGATGGATCCACTTTTTTGGTATTGATCCTATTGATACCAGTATCGACACTCAAATCAAGATTTCTTATCTGTAGTATTGAACCGCTGGGGATCGATCCACCACCCCCGGTGTTGAGAACTGAGTCTTGACACTGATGTATGTTTTCAAGTATAAATCTCGTGTCACACAGTGTACACACACTGGTTTTCTGTGGGAGTGCTCCATCCTTATCTGATCCCCTTTCATCTCTAAAGTCTGAAGTTCATTTCCGTTGTAACTCAGCACACTGATATGAGTATTTTATATCTGAACAGCCCATTCATCAGCTGTTGGCACAGTGAGTTATAGAATTATAAAATGGGAGGAGTGTTTATGGTAGCGCTCACATGAAAAGGAGGCTGCATGACCTTAAAATCTCTTCCTTCCTGTCCAACTGCCATAAATGGTCAAATTAAACAAAAGTAAAGGAGTGGCTCATCCCACTTATGTTTTGTATCCTCTGCTTCCTTCTCCAGGTGGAAGTCAAGATGTCTGTCAGCAACCACGAGAACAGAAAATCTCGCTCCAGTTCCGGCTCCATGAATATCCAACTCTTCCACAAGACATCCCATGCCGACAGCTTGTTGACTCAGCTCAACCTGTTACGCAAACGAAAAGTCTTCACAGATGTCGTCCTGAAGGCTGGAAACCGATCCTTCCCTTGCCACCGGGCTGTCCTGGCCTCCTGCAGTCGATACTTTGAGGCCATGTTCAGTGGCGGGCTCAGGGAGAGTCGGGACGCTGACGTCAACTTCCATGACTCCCTCCACCCTGAGGTGCTGGAGCTCTTGCTCGACTACGCCTACTCGGCCCGGGTCATCATCAATGAGGAAAATGCAGAGTCGCTTCTGGAAGCGGGTGACATGCTTCAGTTTCATGACATTAGAGATGCAGCAGCGGAGTTTCTAGAAAAGAACCTCCATCAGTCGAACTGTTTGGGGATGATGCTGCTGTCAGACGCCCACCAGTGCCAGAGACTGTATGAGCTGTCGTGGAGGATGTGCCTCGCAAACTTTGCTACTCTCTTTAAGACGGAGGACTTCCTCAGTCTTCCCAGAGACAAAGTCCAGGAGCTGATCCTCAGTGAGGAGCTGGAGGTTGAGGATGAGAGCCTGGTGTATGAGGCTGTCATTGACTGGGTCAAGGCCGACATGGAGCGCAGGCACAGCGAGCTGCCTGAGCTGCTGCGCTGTGTCCGTCTGGCGCTGCTCCCTGAAACGTACCTGCTGAAGAACGTTGCTTCAGAGGAGCTGGTCATGTGCCACAAGGTGGGTCGGGAGATTGTTGAGGACGCCGTACGGTGCAAAATGAGGATCCTCCAGAATGATGGTATTGTAACAGGGTTCTGTGCCCGGCCGAGGAAGGTCAGCCAGGCCCTGCTCCTGCTGGGAGGACAGACTTTCATGTGTGACAAAGTCTACATGATCGATAACAAGACCAAGGAGATCACCCCCAAAACAGATATCCCCAGCCCCAGGAAGGAATGCAGCGCCTGTGCCATTGGTTGCAAGGTATGTATTTGATCTCTAAATGATAGGGCATTGGCGAGTATGCAAGTCTATCCACTAGTCCGATCGTACATCATTTTTGAGCCCCAAAACAACAGCGTCCTGTATGTCATTTTTTTTGTTCTATTTTCATATGCAAAGGGGGCATAAATGAGTCTTAAGTAAAATAATATATTAAATAATATTTTTTTTCACACTGGTATCAGATCGGTACTTAGTATCACAAAAATAGTATCGGAAAGGAAAAAATGGTAGCTGAACATTCCTGTGAATATGTGTATTTCACGTAATGTTATGTAGATGTGCTCAAAATTTGATTTCTCTTCATGTATTGTGTCCCAGGTTTATGTTACTGGAGGGCGTGGCTCTGAAAACGGTGCCTCCAAAGATGTCTGGGTCTACGACACATTACATGACGAGTGGTCCAAAGCTGCGCCCATGTTGGTTGCCAGATTTGGTCACGGGTCTGCGGAGCTCGACCACATGCTGTATGTCGTGGGAGGACACACATCACTTGCAGGATCCTTCCCTGCTTCTCCATCTGTGTCTCTCAAACAGGTGGAGCAGTATGACCCTCAGACCAACAAATGGACCCTGGTGGCTCCGCTCAGAGAAGGTGTGAGCAACGCTGCTGTCGTCGGTGCAAAAAACAAACTCTTTGCCTTCGGGGGCACCAGCGTAAACAGAGACAAATACCCCAAGGTGCAGTGCTTCGACCCCTGCCAGAACCGCTGGTCTGTGCCGGCTGCCTGTCCGCAGCTGTGGCGCTACACTGCAGCAGCTGTGGTTGGCAACCATGTTGTGGTGATCGGAGGCGACACTGAATTCTCAGCGAGCTCTGCTTACCGGTTTAACAGCGAGACGTACCAGTGGTCAAAGTTTGGCGACGTGACGGCCAAACGGATCAGCTGCCATGCAGTGGCATCAGGAAACAGACTATATGTGGTTGGAGGTTACTTTGGGGCTCAGAGGTGTAAAACACTAGACTGCTATGATCCGTCGTCGGACTCTTGGGACAGTGTGACCAGTGTGCCCTACTCACTCATTCCCACTGCCTTCGTCAGCACATGGAAGTACCTCTCAGCATAGAGACGCACTGACTCTTTGAGGTTTCTACGGTGAGTAATTGTAGTTTCCTTTAACTGACACAAACAAACAAGATGCCAATTATACAGTATGTGCTATTCATAGAGTCTCTTGTATTGTCAGATAATAAGTGGGAACTTGCTTTATGGAAGCAAAAATATCTTTGGATAATTCAAACACTGTTACCTAACAGGTGAATGTCAGTTTGAACCGGACAAGGCCAGTTTTAAAACCCCCTCACTGTTGTCATGGTTGCTAGTGGTTACAGTTACACATTATCTAGCTGCTGTGACGGCTGGGTGTTGGATAAACATGGTGAAGTCCTGGTTTAGAGCGCAGGAGGAATGTCAGCGGTGCCAGTAATTACAGAGCGAAAGTAACACAACACAAGACCTCTGTCACTGACAGGAGCGAGGTGGAAAAGCAGGGATCAGGTCTGTGCTTGCAGCACCAGGAAGGCAAGTGGGCAGGGTGCTCTGCAGGACAGCCCTGGGTGCTAACTGACTGCCTGTTATGAGTCAGTACCTCAGAACAGTTGTAAGTTATAAAAGGTGATATTACACATGGTGCTTAAACATATGTAAGGCTTGGAGCCAGAGGAACCCGAGGAACTTTGAGTGAGATTAGATAAGAGCCAAAACACCTTTTTATTAGCTTATGTATATGTGATGTCATTTAACCTTTTAAATGATTCGAAAAACCAAAAGCTCACTGTCCATTTATCCATACAAGTGCTTCTTTTTTTTCTTTGTAAAGATAGGATCTCTCTCAAGGTGCTTTACAAGGATAAAAATATAATTAAAAAAATATATACTTAATTACCATATGTGCTGACAGACACCTTGGCAAGCTGCTCTGCTCCAAGTAAAGTCAGATGAGTAATCTTATCAGGAATTGGGGAGTGGAGGTTGGCACGGGATCTGTCTCAGGGGTATGGAAATATGATTGATTGAAATGTAACGCACCATATCAGTGAAGAATTGCTTGGCCTCATCTGCCTGAAGGAACGACAGGTGGCAGTTTTCACAGCTTTTGTAAGATAAGAGATGATAACAATTTTCCTGAGGTGTTTTTTTCTCAGGGAGTGAAGGAGGAGGGATGGAGGGACCTGTAGATGAAACAAGAAGAGGAGATATAGAGATATTTTGAAGGTTTTCAGGTTGTTGTTACATTTGCCCGGTGGTGGTGGAGCTAGTTTGAAGTTTTATGATGTTGAAGCCTGTCCTGTTATCTTATTCCAAAACTGATGCAATCGATGGGAAATGGTTGGTTGCTGCAGTAGTCATTGGATTTGCATTTTAAAAAGCCCCGACTCTGCTGCATCTTTTTTTATTGATGGTTTTTGTGGTTTTATCTTTGTTGGAATTTTAGAGTAAATACAAGGCAGGGATTTATTAGGCTGACGCCATTCACTGAGCTTTCTCAAAGCACAAGTCTGCCCTTATATATTATTTTGTGTTATAGGTTCAATGGTTTGCCATAAAGCTCCAGTCTGTCTATCCACAGTTAAAGCAACAGTTCACTTATGCAACATTTTCACTTTCTTGTTGAGAGTTAAGTTGGTATTCATCTGTGAGTGCACAAGAGTCTCCTCGGGTCCATGTCACGTAAATTTCGTCATCAGATGGTGTACGAGTACACTCTGTGTGGATATCCGCATACCCAGTTTGTTGTGACCATGCTGACTTGTTCATGCAGCCACTGCACACGCCGACTTACTGTGCATGTGTGGAACACGTCAAGACTCAAGAAAGCAGTACAAACAGAATAAATGTCTGTGGTGTCTGCAGCTGTCTGTGTACGCATCTGTTTGGGAGTATAATTGAGCTCTTGGATCAGAGCGTTGATGTAAACCTCAGTGAGGCTACAGTCAGTTAGCTTAGCTTAGCACAAAGACTCAAAATGGGGGAAACAGCAAACATGACTCTGTCTGAGGGGGAAAAACTTCATCTATCTAGTTGTTTCCAGTCTTTATGCTAAGCTAAGCTAACTGTATTCAGGCTTCAGCTTTATATTTACTTTCATCCTGTCATCAAACTCCCAAACAAAATTTTAAAAAACCTATTGCTGTAAAGCTATAATATGTAACATTTACATATTTACTTCCAACACTGTTCAAACCCAGAGAAATATGTAATTCATTCAAGTTAATGGTGCATTTCCTGCTAGCTGCTGGTAGCTAGTTGCTAGTTGCTAGTTGCTAGTTGCTGTAACTTCTGGGGAAGAGTGGAATACTTTGATCTCAACAAATTTGGCCAGAGATCAAAGTGAATACAACTGATAAAAGTGAACTATACACATACTGTATGTATGAATGTGAAATATCTGGCTGGCAGTAGTGGTTTTTGTTTGCATCGATTTCAATGCTCCTTTAACAGTTAAAAATCGAGTTTAAAGTCTTTTTAGTTGTTACTAAGAAAGAAATTCCACCACTGTCACTAATGTAAATAAGAATACTGAAGTAAATGGTCTCTTTCTCTGTTGCTCCATAGTTATTTTGAGTGTGGCAAATTGTTCAGTTTCTGTGACTGACATTTGGTTAAATAATACTCCTCTCTGCTGCAAAACAGCTCCTTTTTTTTCCCCTCAGAAAAATGGGAAAGTGACTCCCAAACAAGCTCCTTTCATGCTGCCAAGAACTTTGAAAGTAAAGCTGAGCGGAAGCAAGTGAGAAGCAGAGAGCTTATGTGTGACTTGTGTCTACAGTAAACAGCTGGATATAATGGAGCTGGGGGCTTAGCGTTATGAGGCTGCTGGTATGGACCGCTGTCTCCATGGTAGCGTAGGTTTTCTGGGCCGGGATGGAGACAGACAGGCTGGCTATGAAAGATCAAGGCGCCGCATCCTTATGAACTCTTTCAGTTACGGTAGCTACCATCCCGCTGCTGCTCCAACTGCCTTTATGTTTAATTACAGCAGACGTGGAAAAAGCTCCGATTTCCAGCTTGTTAAGCAGGCGTCCTACCCTGACGCTGGTCGACGTCTCTCACCCGAGACAAGAAGGGGGGCTTGAGAGGAGAGGTGAAGTGGTAAAAGTTTTAGGGAGCAACAAAGTGACACACACACACACATATGGAGAGAAGGAGATAAAGTGGCGAGCGAGTAAGACCAGGAGAAGCAAAGCTATATTTTGCGCCATTTGGCAGCCGAGACTAACGCCTGCCTAAAAATACTTTGCTCCTGAGGTTGTCAACTTACAGCTGGGGTCAGTCAGAGAGAAAAATAATTGTGTGCATGCGTGTGTGTGTGTGTGTGTGCAAAGGAGAGTGTGTATGTGTTCTTTCATGTTCTTGATGGGGCCGAAAACCAGTCAGCTGTTCAAGTATTCACTGGTAGTATTGTGAGTTTTTACGCAGTTGTGAAACCACTCGTACTACTACTCTGTCTCACACACACTCACACACACAGGCGGTCACATTGCTGGCATTGCCTGTCCTTTAAAAAGCCAGCCATCCTTACTCTAATTTGGGAGGAATGAAGGTGTGGCCTGCATTCCCATTAGTAAAGATTTGTTAATGTTGCCTTGTGGTACTAGAGGCCTTTCAGTTTTGCGTGGCCCGTATGGGATTACCAGCCTTTCTGCTCTTTTTGTCACCACTTACTGTAGTTTGTAGCCATGCGCTTTTCCACCAGATGTGACTAACCACAGACTCCAGGGCCAAGCCAGAACCCACTGTTGATGGAAAACTATTTGTAAAGCTTTAAGCATTATGGGTCGTATTTGTTATGGTCCAGACAAGAGACGTAAATAACTTTTTGGGCTAAAAGCACAAAGATCTAAATACAGATTTAATTGTAATATTTTGACAATTGCCTGTACAGTCTTTGCAGTTGCCAGTTAAGCTTTAAATTGTATATCCCATGTGTGTTTTCGAGATAGTAAGCAGAATAGCATCATGGTGTAATCTGGTCAGTTGTTGGTGCCAGACTACAGGCAGACAGAATGTAACCGGAGATCCCTGCACAAAGTTCAGGACGGTGTTTCTCTACTTCAAACCACTGGGGCTGCATTATAGAAACTTCCTAACTTGCAGATCCTACCCCAACCATTTGGTAACCATGGTAATTAGGGTTAGGACCTGATTAAAAGCCATTACAAATGAACAGGTCCTGTCAATGTTCCTGTTGTAATTGAAGACAGAAAAAGTGTAACAAACATTCTAACTTTCCAAAATCTTAAATAAACTTTATGATAAATGTTAAATTTAGCTAACTTACTAACTAGCTAAAGGTAGACAATGGTAGTGATTGCTAAAGTAGCTAATGGTAGTGTTCGCTAACAGTGCTAATGGTAGTTGAACCATGCTGGACTGAATATTTAGAATTTCCTAACTTGTGATAAGATAGGATGAAGATAAGATAGAATTCCAAAAGTTAGTTAGGATTTGCTTCTGTAATGCCACATTGGGAAAAATCCTATCTTAGACTCTTCCTATCATAAGACTTATGATGGGAAGTTTCTGTAATACAGCCCCCGTAGTGGCCCCGAAGATGACTGTTATCTATGCTTGAGCCCTTGTTTTCTCAACCCCCCTCCACCCTTTTCCCTCACCATCCCTCCCTCCTCATCACCCCTCTCTGTTCCAAAAAATCACAGACATAAGCAGCATTCTCTCTTTTTAACGGCTTCAAATGAACCCCTTGTGAGGTGGGCCCGGCTCTGTGTGACAGGGTACACCTGGAGAGGTCAGGGGCCACGGAGGGAGTCCTCGACGCGCTCTCTGCATCCCCAGACAGCTGCTGTAAAATGGAAAGGTCACAGTGGGATCAGGGAGGAGGAGTGCAGAGGCCCCAGTCACTCAATACTAATGTTTTATTAATGCCTCGCTGTGAGGGCCACCAGGAACACAAACTGAATGAGGCTTTTATTGTGGCATCTGTGTACAACAACGCCCCCCCTCCCTTTCCGTCAGGCACACACATACACAGTTAGACTTAGCACGTGCACACACACTTCGTCTTCAGTCCCTCGAGTAATCAATTTGCCACATTACAGTCCCCGGCACGGCTGCTTAAATTTGCATAAACCTAATGGAGTTTTTATTGGTCTTTTCTCCATGCTGCCAGTAACAAAAAGGAAAAGGGAAAAAGATGCTTAAAATGGCTGAATAATCACCCAGACTAATTTGATTACGCCCTTAAAAAGAGACGAGCTGTCATACAGTTACAGGGGCCTCCTCAGAAAGCCAGCTGGGATGGGACTGAATGTGTCTGCCTGGTAATTAATCTGAATTACGTAATATTTGCGCCTCTGAAGTAGCGCTGAAGTGGCGCGTATTCAGTCACAGAGACGCTCTTTGTTCTAGCCTTAAACTAGAAGGATTCATCAAGACGCGCCTCAATTTACTTTGCAGCTGTACTGAGATACTTGTGTCTTTTGAGTTCACCCACCAGTCCTTTATGCGTCCCTGAACACAATGCAAACTCATGTAAATGAAGTGACTGTGATTCATACGTTGGTCAATACAGTGAGATTCATGGTGGTCATTAGTAAACATGGCACAGGCTTCGTTAGACACAGGGGACAGATAAAGGAAGAAGACTCAGCTTTGGTGCAGTGCATCATGGGTAATTGGGCCTCTGGAAGACGCAGATGGAGTCCAAGGTGCAATAAAGTTAATAAAAAAGATGAAGTTTAGTTTCATAATGCAGGTGTCGTTCATTTTATAAATGTGACCTAATCTGGTGTGTACGCTCTTTCAGCTAGACAACATGTAATTGACCATTTCCACCACTTTTTGCTCCAGTGGAGCAAGCTTAAGCAAAGTCAACTTTCTCCTTTCCTGTTTCCGGTACTTAATATCCCCCCAGAAATGAATTGCACCTTGTGTACTATTGGTTTTGTATTGGTCTCGTATACGGGTTTAGCATAGTAAATAGAATGTTAGTGTGGAATTTCGGTTGCGATCTATATTCCTATCTTAACTTTAGTTGGAAATAGGTTTTACACGTGTATCCTAACTTCTCAAAATAAACTAAATAAACTCACTTAACTTTAGGATAACTGTTAAGCTGTCGTAGCGTTCACATTTCCACCTGTAGTAGTAGCTAACCTACAAAATAGCTTAAAGTAGCTAACAGTAGTGTTTGCCAACATTAGCTAATGATAGTATTGGCCAACAGTAGCTAACGGCAGTGTTCCCTAACAATAGTGTTCACAAAAAGTATCTAGCTAGCTATCAATAGATGAGCTAGCTAGCTAACTGAAGATGTCATGTTGCTTTTATACAAACATCTTTTAACAATCTTAATTTGGTTTTCTTTTCAACAAGATGAGAGTAGCACATAACGTATCTAAGTACATGAAATAGGAAAAGAGAGTTGACTGAGGATTTGCAGGGTACCAAGCTTGCTCAGTTGTTACTGGAACACAGAGCAAAAAGGGAAGGAACTTCTCTTTTTTTTTTTTAATCATAGAAAAGCTTGAGGTCTGTACATTATTTTCTGTCATCAAACTCAGTCTGGCGTTATTCCCACGTGGAGGAGAGAGATAAGTGATGGGAGCAGACAGAGTGAGACAGGTTAAACCTCAGAGTGCCAGATCGAATCACTTCATACAGTTCCAGCCCATCTGTTTGGTCTGCTGAAGGACACTGGGGCTCCCTCCATCCCTCACAGCAGCACTCTGAGGTTACTGCAGACACACGGGGCATCTGGGTACTTTTCTGGGTTACAGTTATTAACCCCACCACCTGTTGGCATCCCACGCTCGAGACATCTTACTCCCTGCGGGCAGATGGAAGTCGGATTTGTGAAGGTCGTTTTAGTTATTTTGGTGCAGTGAGAGTGCGAAAACACAAAGTTTGAATGTAATTAAGGATGAGTTTGCCCATATAAACAATTGTTGTTTAGGTAAAAAGTGAACAGTGTGACCTTGACATGACAGCTAATAATGACAGGACTGTGAGACAGTCTGGAGCTCATTTGTGGTGACAGCAGGACTCTTAATAATGCGACACAGGGATGCTGTTTCTTGATGGATGTGCTGATGATGACAGACACATAACCTTTGTGAATATATCTCTGTGGAATACATTTTGACAATACAATCTAACCTCCGTTCACCTTCCTGACATAGTTGAGCTGGGTTTATATCACACTGGTGTCAACACGACTGCAGCATGTTAAAGCTTGCTCTCTTTGCAGTCGATAGATGACTAAATATAAAGCCGCAACTCTTATGAAACAGTTATATAGTCGTAGTTGGAGCAGAGTGGCAGCACAGTATTTAAGATTCAGAGGCATGCTCTTCATGATCTGCACTTGAGAGAGATTAGTCCAGCAGCAGGAACAGAAGAACTCGGGATGAGCAGGCAGTGACCTTTACACATGTACACAGAGACAGAGAGCAGCAATGGAAACTTCCATCAGGCCTGCAGTTACATGTGATACAGTCAGTGCTGCTGCTTTACTTTGGCTCTGATCAGGAAGGGCGAGCACAGCTTGTCTTACAGCAAATTTACTTTATATCACAGGAACAGTCACAGCCCACATTGATAAACATCAGTATAAAAATACCAGATGTAAACACCCTTGATTTTTAGCAAGATTCAAAATCTATATTCCCTAGGCAGGTAAAAAACAGACATTACAAGTGACAACATACAGAACACACAACAGACAAAATACATTGTGCAACATGTCAAGTTAAAATGTGCTGTGTTACTGGCTGTTTTCAGGAATGGGCATCAAACATAAGTATTTTGTGGTACAACTAAACTGTGTCTGTAGCACAGAGTCAATCACAGATGGAACTGGATATGTGACCAGCTTTGTAACCTTGTTTACTTATTTTTTGATCATGTTGCTCACACATTTCATCACATTTACCATCGAATACTATGGCTTTTTTTTCCTAAAATTAAAGGAATACTTAAACATTTAGGTAAATGCGCTTATTCGCCATCTTGCAGAGAAGTCTTGTCAACATTTTCTGAGTCTCCACTGGTTGCCTGGCAACAGAATAGAAGGAATAATCTGGACTGTAGCCGCCCGTAAAACCACAACTTGACATCTACATTTTAAGTTTTTTGGGGATGATGTTGCTACATATAAATGCCCTAGGTTGAGAGAGGGGAGGGCATCAGTGCTGTAGCCTATGTCACTGCTTTTTGCTAATGGCTGAGTGGGAGTTTCCATTTGAAAAACTCAGAGTCGCCCTTTAAGGAATATAATGGTATGGTAATGGTTAATGGTATCAATCTCCTTATCTAACACTCGGCAAGAAAGCAAGTTTCACCAAAAAGTCGAACTATATGGAAAAATTGTTAATTTGTGGTATTGGTACCGAAAATTGGTTATGGTACTGACACCAGAATCAAAACACTTAAATGAAACCCAGCCCTGTACTTGGTTTGTGCAATGAAGCCAATCAGCTGACACAGAAACATTTTTGGCACTTGTGTTGTGTTGACATGTCTATTCTAGCATTGAGGTTTATTGCAAAATACTGCACTTTGCATGGCCACAACCTGAGTGAGTAATTCTTGCAGAGGCTTTAAACTGTACAAGCAGTGCACTGCTTCTTTCTTCATCTCTGAAGCTTGTTTGCAACCTATTTTTACCTGTTTATCTCTTGTGGATCCAGTAGTACAGGGCTCTGGCAGCATCCTACTGTTATGCTTCAGGCGATATACTCACAACAGTAACAGATGTGTATGGATCAGTGGAGGCTTCTGTAGTATCAGCCGGCTTTGTCAGCCATTGAAATGAAAACTCATTAGGTTATCCAAACAAGCCCCCAGCAGAGCCAGCCTGTAACTGTCAACTGCTTTTCTCCTAGAATAGAGAGCACACATAACAAACACCCTTCATCTGCTCTGACACACCCAAGTTATCATCTTAAAAAATATGTAAATTCAGAGGTAAACATCGTGTTCGGGTTTCTCTCCAACCCCCCAGATCTCCAGTGGAACATTCCTTCATAATTAGATAGTGAAGTATCTAGAGGTTGCAGAGAAATCCCAAGATTTACAGTGTTTGTAGTAAAAATGCTGCTTAACACGTTAAGGAATTTGAAGCATACGAAAGCCTCTCACACTATGAATTATATCCAGATAAAGCAGATGAGCAGATGGTTTTGGAATATGTGTTTTATCTCAGTCCAGAGGAGCTTATTTCGACAGTGTGGGGTCCTCTGTGCTGCCACCCTCAGATATTTATTACCTAGCAGCGACATAAATGGCTCGAGCAGCTTAATCCCACACATGCCAGGAGGACTTTGGTTAAATAATGCTCCGTCCTGAGGCATTATTAACGCTATGTGGGTAAGCCTGATAAAATGGCATGGTGATAAGCTGATGTGTAGCCCGGAGGAGCGAAGTCTCCGCATTCCTCCCCGCTCCCTGAGACTGTCCAGGCCGCCCCTCTCTGGTCATGTGGTGGGTCCTTGTACAGCGGAGTTCTCAGGACCTAAACATTAATCTCCCTCTGTCTGTCTCTTTCCCCCAGATCCGCCGTGGTGTCTGGTATGCAGGCATGTGTCCCCCTTCACTGGCTGCACAGAGGAGGAGGAGGAGGAGGAGGAGGAGGAAGAGTTTGTGTGTTCCTGCCGTGGCTCCATCCACATTATCTTCAGCTGCGGAGGAGTGACGGCCTGACTCCTGGAAACAGCCCAGAGACTGGAAGTCTGCGGCCTCTTTCCACCTGATCTGTTTACTCATACTTCTTGTGTGACTTTCCCATGTCGCCGCTAGCCTGAGCTGGACTCGTTGCCATGTAAACTGCACAGACTTCACGACTGTCTCTATATAACATGTGAGGTACAGCCAAGGGTCACTCTATTCTACAGTACACTAATAAGACATAACAAGCCATACTTTGCATTAAATTAGACTAAAACTAGAAATATTATGTCCTTTAATAGACAGTATTAGACCATTAATTAGGCCATTAATAGACTTTATTAAGGGGTAATTAGGGACACATTACAACAGAACTGCACTGTAAACTAAAGTGCTTGATTTCACACTGTTGGACCCTTATCAGATTGTGGAGTCACTCATAGAGAAAATGTTCCTTTACTTTGTAGATCTGGTTTACAAATTGTTTTAAATGGAAATGCAGCAGATATGTAATTTCACTTTAGTTTACAGTTCAGTTCTGTTGTAAAGTGTCCCTAATCCATCCCTCTGGGATTTTGCTAGGTGTTGTGGCTCTCTGTTGCTTGTAACAAAAAGACTTAGGATTACAAAAATTCTAACAAAATAAAAAATATTTGTAAATGAAAATGGCGGGTATTCCTCAAAGAAGCAAAATTCAAAACAGCAAGCACAAAATTATAAAATAAAGTGCATAGAACATTAATCGATGTCAATAATGATGACAAACCTTGTGCTCTTTTTAGTACTTTATCATCTCTTTAGTACTTTAGTCTTTTTAGTGTGAATTTTTTCCAGGAAAGTTGCTGTGACTGGACAAAATTGCAAGGCCATGCAGACTTTGCAGGGATTGGTTTAATCCGTGTGAAGTGTTGTGTTGTGAACTTCCGAACGGCCAAATTACCCTCTGTGAGTGCAAACAGTAGGAAACACTACACTTTAGTTTACAAAATAGTTCTGCTGTGTCACAAATTACCCTCTAATAAAGTCTAATAAGGGTCTTATACTGTCTAATAAAGGACCTATTATTTCTATATTTTGTCCAATTTGATAAAAAAAAAAAAAAGTGCAGCTTGTTTGGTCTTATTAGTGTACTGTAACATGAAGTGGGACCCAGCCAGGAAACAGACTGATGGCATAGATGTGGCTTGATGTGTGGGCTTCTTCAAACTCTTTCACCTCCTGGAGTGAATCTGCTACTGTGACTGTATCGGCCCTGCACTGCTCTACTGACTCACTCCATCATCAAACATCATCTCGCCAGGAGGTTACCAGTTTAACACTCTATAAGGAAGCATTAGTGTCTCTCTTACTGACTGAACTGAAAAAAGAAAGTCGGCTGTCCCTCTGTTGTGGTTTTCTCCTCTCCCCAATCCTGACACTGGGCGTTTACTCAGGTGTAATTTATTTGGACTGCTGATAGACTGAATTAGACCTTTGCTGTGCCAGGCGTATGGGGAAGGAGAAAAGACATTTGGGGAAGTGTATGATTTTGTGCACAGAAACAATCTTCCTGTCTGTATTTTTAGACCTTTTGGACTTGGGCTTCCCTCAATTTTGGCGAGCTAAATTTGTATCGTCCTCCTCCTCGACTTAAAATACACGCTCGCAAGAGAGAATGTGGCCCAGGATGGCTGAAGAAGATACTTTTCTGTTTCAAGATGTTATTTCATTCAAACTATGATTTTTGGTCATATTTTTTCTATGTTTTGTGTCTCAGGGTTGTGTATAGTTTTGCCTGTATTTGTTCAAGGAAGGGTAACATGTTTGTTTTGTCTTCTTTGTTCTGAAAACTTTTTTTTTCTTGTGAATGTATTATTTTTTGGAACTCTTTTTTTTAGAATACATCGTTACAATGTTTTGCCAAGTGAAAATATACGATTACATTTAAAGGGAGAGTTTGGATTTTTTGAAGTGGGTTTGTATGAGGTACTTATTCATAGTCAATGTATTACCTACACTAGATGGTGGTCAGCACGCCCCACCATCTACCGCCAGTTATACACTGACTATTGATAAACACCTCCCACAATCCCCATTCAAAACATTTTAACTATTTCTTTAATGTCAGTGGTCATATTTAGAACATAAATATTGCCAAAACATGAATAACTAACCTTAGTGTCATTCTCAGTTTAAGTAACAAAAGCTAAATGTGTCCAAAGTAGTTAACAAATACTTTGTAGCTAGAATATTATTTTTTCATTTCATATTTCAGGATCTTTAATGGAAGTCTTTAGTGTTTATAGTTTGTATATTTGCTTTGTAATTAATATGTAGAAGCCTTTGATTTGCACAATTTGTACAAAGAAATCTCTCTATGTCTTAATTTTGTATCTTTGTCTTAACCCAGCTCGGGTAGTGTGAATAATCAAAGCCTTTTTGTAGCAAATTATTGAGTCGTTTCTCTTCATTTGCTCTGTGTACAAGTCTGCAGTTTCCCCAATATATCAAAGTATATGTCAGATATACTGATATATGAAGCTATTACTGATAAACCATCTGTTAGATCATGTTCTACAGCTCATAACTCGTCAATAAATATCTTGTGGAAAACATATTTTCCGTTGCTTGTCCTCTGTTTTCCAGGGAATGACTGGAATTTGGCAGCTGTGTCATTAAAACAGCGTGGGCAGCTGTATAATCACACAGGTACTCTTTTAACGTGCCTGGAATAGTTTCCAAACGCAGGTTAGGAGCGGTTTTGGTATTTACCAGGAACACCCGTCTCCTTCCTCCTGTCTGCGAGATGAACAGTCCATCCTCTGTCTCTCTTCCAGCAATATCACACATTCTGATTATGTGGTATGCGAAGTGCAAGCCTCTGCTACTCTGCCACTCTCATGTAATATGTCCACACACATTATAAGCTCTCAAACCTTGAAGAATGTGCTAATGCAGCTCAGTGTGAGTCAGGTGATGCTCCTCCATACCTCTCATTCTGCAGCGTGTGAGGTGTACGTGAGAAGACGTGGTGCAGTCC
The DNA here is from genome assembly GCA_027495735.1 of Lutjanus campechanus. Classification (NCBI taxonomy): domain Eukaryota; kingdom Metazoa; phylum Chordata; class Actinopteri; order Lutjaniformes; family Lutjanidae; genus Lutjanus; species Lutjanus campechanus. The sequence goes on from JAJHUR010072744.1 coordinate 38,698, forward strand.
AGACTGGGCGTTGGGTGGGAAGAAGTCTGGTTGGCACATTTGTTGCAGACTGGCAGGGAGGAGAAGCACAGAGGAATGTACCCACACTCAGGTTCAGGGAGGTGGCTCACAATGTGCTGCCTGCAGGCTCAGCGTTTGAAGAGGTTTGTGTCTTTGTTTGATTTCAGGAGCCTGCGGTATACTTTAATTTTCAGATTCTTTCTCTGTTTATTTCAAAGCAAACCGCTGTCTTAGATGTCAGAGCATCTGTCCCTCAGAAGACCACATGATTTAAACACCAAGTGGAGAAAACTTTAAAGCTCTGAGTGGGTACAGGTAAATACATGTTTACAAATCAATTGAAAAAAATGTATTTAAATATAAAATTATCTCATAAAAGCAGCCCACGGCATGAGTTTTCTCTGATGAATAATGCTCATTAAACTCACCCTGTATATGAAAGGAAGCCAGATACATTTCATAAATCTATTTTGGTATAAAGTTTTGGTAAGGGTGTTTACTTTTGACTATTTTTGGAAGCTGAACACAAAATAAAATCTTAACTTAAAATCCTTTTTCCAATGTTCTCTATCTGATGGAAACTGCTCAGTTGAAAGCAAGCAAGGTTACCATGGCAGCAACATATCAGTAAGGCAAAACTAACTTATCACATAAATAAACCCAGGTCACGTTCTCTATCCGTGGGTAAGCTATCCAGTCCTTTTAAAGGTCTGGGAAAGCCTGTAAATGGGCCTTGGGTTGAGTTTTTTTTTTTTTGTCAAAACACTGTTCTTTTGTTAAACTCAACAAAAACTTAATAATACTCTTATCAGTGTGTAATAGTGTTAATGTGGTTAAAAACATGATTCTTTAATGCCAGGCATCATATCAATACAGTTCAAAATACTCCATCTGGTTCATTTATCCAGAGCCATTTTTGGCCCTTCTTGTATTAAATGCAAGTTTGAAGGTGCTACTGTATATCACCAGTTTTGGACCTGCCCTTTGGTGGCAACTTTCTAAGGATAGGATATTTTAATGGATCTCTGAAATACATCACACGAATATTTGTTGGAGTTTGGAGTTTGGAGTTTTAGAACTAAACTTGCCCCTGTCTGGACTGTAGTGTGGGATGGTAGCCATGGCACTTCTTGCAAGAAGGGTCATTCTTTTAAATCGGAAATTGCCTGACACACCACCATTCAGACACTGGGTCTACTGATGTCTGGGTTTAGAAAAGATCATATACTACCTTATGGGTAAATCCAACATTTCTTCAAAGATTTGGGACCAAAGACTGATTTTTAACTAATACTTTCTCATGGTTTTCACACAACACGTAAACCTGTTGCCTTTGAGAACATGTTTCATGACTGTTTTGAGTCTTTTGTGGATAAAGCAGGGATGGAACAGTGATGTCAGACAGTATGGCTGAAGATGCTGGTACAACTATGCTTTGCCTTCATGGCAGCATTAAAAATAAAGTTCAGCATTTGCAGAATCACACACTAACTCTCTTCCACAGACCATCACTTTTTCATCTTCCCTCAGTTCTTTCTACCTCACTACTCACCTCCATTTCCTCTTGCCACCCTGTCTGGGTAGAGATGAGACAAGTTACCTTGAGGATCTGTGAGGAAGATGGATGGAGGAATGGATGCATATATCAGTGTATGTGTGTATGTGTGTGTCAGACAGTGAGACGGAGGGAGCGAGTGAAATTAAATTCTGGAGAGATCCACGAGGGAAACAGCCAACTGAATGTTTTGCAAGTTGTTTGCAAGATGATTTGAATATCACATTTCCCCAGATATTTGATGCTGTAATATCATCTCTTAAATATTAAATATGGTTGTAGTGTTCTGATTCTAAATCTTCTACAAACTTGGTAAACAGAAAATATTCCACTGAAAATTCTCTGTGCTCCATTTACAGACTGATCTGCCTATAAATTACACGGTTTGTGCAACAAATTACATAAAATCTTTAGGGGATGCTCTAAAACAAACACTTGAGTGACATAATGCATCGGCTTTGTTCAACCTTTTCAAAGCCAACCGCAGAAACTTCAAAGATTGCTGTTAATTGGATGTAAACAAGAGGCGGCTCCAAAAATCCCCCTCTGCAGCCATGACATCATGCCTGTAACAGGCGATGTCCAGTCGAGCATGTGGACGCGTTTGTGCCAGTGTGGGTACAGGGACTCATCAAAGGTTAATTTATGGATTTTAAACACAATGCAGACGTGCATAAAAAGATGAAACATGCCTCTCTGAAAAGACGACCTGGCACTGGACAGCGGGATGAGCAGACCGGTCAATGGCTTCTATTGTAATGCAAAATTTGCAAACTGAGCAATTTCAAACAGATCTTGCCGGCAACACAATTAAACCACGGCGAATAAATAGACATTTGAAAGTCGGCTGAAGACAAAAGGACCTCAGAGGCCGCAAAAAAAACGAAAAAAAAAAAAAAGGAGGGAGGGAGGAGAAGAAAGAGGACAAACTGCCATAACAATCTGGATTGAAAGATATGCGAGGTCTCTGTGCATGTGGGTTTTGTGTGCATATGAGTCTATGTTTGATGTGTGTGTGTGTGTGTGTGTGTGTGTGTGTGAGGTGGGGGAAGAGCAGTTACAGCTTCTGGTTAACCCATAAGAAAGGAGGCAGCGAGGTGGAACGGACAGGGACGTTGCACTCGGCCTCTCCACCCAAATATTGGCGTGTGTCTGCTGGCCTGAGACCCCCAGCTGGGGCCTCCGCCTGCTCCGGACGGGGACAAAGAAGATGGCTTGATGAGGCCAGAATCGACCTACTCTCACCTTCCCCAGGGGGCCTGGAGGATGCCCCTTTAGGCTGGTTAGGGAAACCCCACAGCCGAAGGCCAGATCAATATGAACCTTCTGGCTGAAGCAGATATGATCTGACAGATCTATTAAAAAAAACTGCCTGTATTTCAGAATTTAAAAGACATACAGTATATGGCAAGAAATAGAGCCAACTGAATCTTTCTCTAATCTTGTTCATTGTACTGTAAGTATTCAGTAAAATTGAATTGATTTTGTGGATTTTGCTGCTATTATTAAAGTGGTAGTACAGATTATCTGAAGTGGGGCTGTATGAGGTACTTGTCCATAGACAGTGTACAGTAGATGGCAATTGGCACACAGCAGTGATATGTGTTTTAAAAAGGCCCACATTTTAAAAAAATCTGTTTAGGTGTATGCTATATTTAGAATATTTCCTAAATACTTTATAATATTACGATATTTTCACTTTACCTTGCTGTCAGACAGCCCTTTCTGTCAGGAAACCACCATTATATAAGCCTACTGTCTCTATAGCATCCAGACTACTTTGGCAGAATCAGTCATTTTACTTTGCAGAACATGGGACTTGCTGTTTTGCTGTTGCCTCGATAGTTTAGTTTGACTTCTGTGTTTTAAAATATTAGAAGTCACACAAAATCAGATTAAACTAACCGATCATAGCAGCAGTCTGGTTGAGCAGGAGAAAGTGATATTTGGCTGACAAAATGGGAGTTTCCCATCAGAAAAGGCAGTCTGATGACATGGTAAAGTGGTGAAAATATATAGTGTACACTTGAACTACACTTTTGATTTTTTTTTAGGTTGACCGTTGTGGCTAAAATATATTTAGCTGCTGATGCTGTCCATAGCAGTTCATAGCTTAGCTTCTGTGCTGGTACTCCTGCTGCTCCTCCAAACTGGGGGTGTGTTTACCGACATCTGCTGTAGGTAATACACTGACTATAGGTGATACCTCGTATAACCCCACTTAACAACCACACAATAACCTGCACTATCCCTTTAGGAGATAATTTGCTAGGATTGTAACCACTAGGTAGGACTACAAGCAATGAAATATGTTTATGTTTTGTGAGAGTTGCAATAGTGAGACATGTGTGTTGTGTATGTACCTGTGGCTTCAATAGATGTAGAGTGTGTACAGTATTTCTGTGTGTGTGTTTGAAAAATGAGCCAACTGGCCCGAGCCACATCTTAAAAACTGTAGACCGTCTGAGGAGACTCTTTACTCCCTCACCGTTACTCTTACATATGTCTCCCTCACTGTAAATCTCTGCCAGTAAACATCAGTCTTCCTCTAACATATTCTTTTTCTCTCTGTGTCTCAAACTCAGTTCATTCCGTTGTAATTTACTGGCGTAAATACAAAGAAAGACACCACGAGTCTGTCCAGCCCTCAGGAATAAATAATGACTGAACAATGTGGTCGGCCTTCTCTGTGCCTATGCTGGTGGTGGTGGTGTTAAATGTATCTCCATCTTTCTGTCTCCCCCCTTCTCTCCTCTCTCTGGCTGTGGGCATCTCTGCTGGCAGCAGCTCTGAGGTTTCAGAGCTGACTGGGTAAGCAAATGAGGAGTAAACAATGTGCGAGACAGACAGACAGCCAGCCAGTCAGACAGCCTAACCACTGGAGCGAATGCAGGGGTTGTCTCGTCTCTGCTGTCTGAGCAGGAGGTGAGTGTGTGTGTGTGTTTGTGTGTGTCTGTGTGTTGGGTTGGCTATCACCAAGAGGAAAGAAAGATGCCCTGGTGCTAAACCAGTACTCACACACTCAGACTGAACCGCAGACTGAGCCATATAAGGTGTGTTGTGGGCTTGAAATTTAAGTTTCTATCCCACTGTGAGATAATGAGATACAGTATAGGACCAACAGCTTGCAATCTTTTAGATATATAATATGTAAAATGTCAGTATTAAAATATCTAAAACGCTAGACGTATGCTATATATTTTGTTGAGTTGTGTTCTTACATTATTCCAAATGCTCAAATTCAGAGAAATCCATAATTCGTTCAAGGTAATGGGTTAAGGAAATACGAGTTGGTGAACGTGACTAAAAGTAATGTGAAATGTGAATTTTTTTAAATGTTTTTTTTTTTTTTTTACAATTGCTTGCACACTAAAATTAAAAGGAACACCCAGTTAGTGAAACCTGACACTCAAGCAAAACCTCAGCTGAGATCTGCACAACTTTAAGCACATTCTCAGCCCCACACTTTTTTTTTTGCAAAACACTGAACACCATGTTTTTCGAAACACACTTCTCTACATTAGACACAGAAATCAATGTGATGTCACTTCGCCCTTTCAAAGCACTGCCTTTAAAAATATCAAACAACTGATCGAACATGGTGGTCAGGTGTACAGACACTCAGGTGCTTAACTCTGCATGAGAACAATAAAAAAGGCAACAGGTGTTTTCAAAATCGTGCTTATGCAATTTTTAAAAAGCTATAATGCTAGATTTTGGTGGTTGTATAACAGTGACGATAACAATTCTTGTGATCCCACAACGTCATCAAACTACATCTTAATGAGAGAGACCCTATAGCTGAAAAACTCACAGCTTCTTAAATGTGAGTATTTTCTGGTTACTTTACTCCTCTCTGACAGTAAACTGAATATCTTTGAGCTGTGGACAAAACAAGACATGCAAGGATGTCATCTTAAACTTTGGGAAATGCTGATCAACATTTTTCACCATTTTCTGACATTTGAGAAAATCACAGATTAATTGATAATGAAAATAGTCATTAGCTGCGGCCTTACTGCATACTGTAACAGTATCTAGACCCTCCAGAGTTTTTGTCCTTTGAGTCAGTCTGCATGAATAGACTGCATGCTCAGTCCAGTTGACACAGTCTGCCCCAGCACAGCATGATTAGCTGGAGCTGGGAATTATTCATTTGATATTGTTGTTTGTACAGTTTTATACCTTATATTGATAATATGCTTTTGCGTGTCTGCAAAAACCTGTATATCATAATACTTGAAATTACAAATGTAAATAGCTCAGTTAAATTGTCCTTAAGGTATGAAAATCCCTCTCAAAACTAAGAATGTTTACTACAAGTGGCCTAATTATAAAAATACTGTGTTGCCATTGTAAGCTGACACTAGGGTGTGAAATTGTAATCAATGTGGATTACAGAGGCAGCCTGTTTTTGCAGACTTGTGCTGACAACATTTGACTCACTCTCTGCACCAGATTAATGTCACGGCTTCTATTTTTGAGTGTGTGTGCAGCGAGGACCTGTGGCTTTGACAAAGAGAGGGAGAAATGTGAGCACTGTGACAGCAGAGTGCTTTCAGACTTGCCAGGATTCAGCCACAGTAATAGCTGTTTACACAATGGAATAATTACCCAGTAAATTGCAGGGGGATGAAGAGGAGAGGAGAGGAGAGGAGAGGAGAGGAGAGGAGAGGAGAGGAGAGGAGAGGAGAGGAGAGGAGAGGAGTGGAGAGAAGAGGAGAGGAGGAGCTGGCAGGCACACAAAGCGTTTGACAGTCAGAGAGTTGATTGTTCAGTGTTCAGGCCTTTGATGAGCTCCGTTTTGTGTTTGCTGCCTCACTCTGACTCTCAAGCTCCAACATGCAAACACACATCTAATTATTTTACTGCTATTTGCCTGCAGATTCAAATTCCAAGTTGGCCATAATGACGACATGAAAGCTCGTTTTCTCTTACTGTTAATGCAATCAGCCCACCACAAGTATATTTACTCAAGCACATTTGCATTGTAGGGACATATTGTACTTTTCACTCCTGCACATTAATTTGACAGCTTTGGTTAGTTGTTACAAGGGGTGCTGAGATATAACAGTACTGATGAATAATGTTGTTACACAATCATGTTGAAAATACACATAATATCAATGTAAATAATCTTAAACACACTGTAGGCTCTTAAATCAGTTATAGTTATAGTTATAGACACTCTTCATCTCCTTACACTCATATTTTGAGTGAAATTAATTTGCCAAAAAAATGAAAAAACACAAAATAAACAAACTTCAAATTCCAGATGCCTATGAGCTGTTACACAGAGTGATTTAGACTTCTCAGTTTTCATTTAATCAACATTTCTCAAACAAGGGTCATAAAATAAAATGGGTCATGGGTTGCAAAAAATACATAATAATGCTAATGCCATGATTTGTAAATTCATTTATTCATTTTTCCTAATTACAGTAATTAACCATCCCCCCACCCTCCACTCCCTTATTCTTTGCATGCATGATGTCAAAACAAAAATTCAATAAAGACTTTAGAAATATTTGCTCCACCAACGCCATTTGAAATGCAGAGGAGGGGCCTCAGTGTGTTTTATGTGGAAAGCTGCTCAGCTACAAGAGCTGTAAAATGATCAAACTGGATCAGCATCAAGTCAAAAGAATTCTTACTGTTTAAAGATGATATTTTCAATGGACCATGTTTTGAAAGCAGAAAAGTTAGTCAGCCGTCTTGTTTCTTCAGTTTGTTTGTGTTGAACAGTTTGTTTCCTGTGTCTGTTGGTGACTAGTGTGTCGCTAGCATGCTAGCGTTAATCGACAGATGATTGACACTGTGATATTTCACCCCAGACTCGAAGGTTTGTTTCTAATGTGGAAAGTTTGGGAGATGCCAGATTTCTATTTTGGATCTTGAGCTGAAAACTTTTGGGAACTTCGGATTAAATAATTGCCAAGGGTGGAAAGAGGTAAAATCATCCAATATTTCATCTTTTCGTCTTCTTTCACATTTATCTTGTGTGACAGCTGACCTGTCTGGTTTTCTGTGTAGACGTTTTCTTCTTGTGGGTGCCTGAGTGGATCATCAGAGGCTCGTCTCTCTCTTGCTGGGCAGCCTTAACCCAGCCTCATGGCCTCCACGCTGTTTTAGTTTGGTTTGGGTTTTCATCTTTGTTACACCCACACACTCATCCATGCATGCCTTACACTGCTGACTACATCCATATCTGCCCATTCCATGTTGTTAAAAACCTCTTTGAAAGAGGCACAGCCTCTAGATTGGGAGCCAATCGACAAAACTACCTAACTGTTTATTTAGTTAAAACCAGCTCCACCTTAGACAACTATAATAGTATTGTAAAATGTTATTTAGACATGGATGAACTAATAACTAACTTCCTCTGTATGTGTACTTCAGTCGGATTTCAAACAAAGGACTTTTTCTTGCAATGCAGTCTTCATACATTCTTTTACTTGTCCTTTAACTTAAGGAATGGATCTGCGTGTTTCTTCCACTGCTGCCCACGATTTCATGAATGTGTAGTTGCGTGCCTCTCCAACAAATGGCATTTTTAAGATGCCTCTCCCCGCCCCTGTTTTTCTCACCCTTACAAACAGAGATGGGAAAACCATCTGAAATATGCACGCTGGTATAATAGGCATTGTGATGTCCCATCACGTCACAAAGTCAACACGAGGACGGTTTCATTCACAGGAAGAGGGCACAAAGGCTTCGTCCGCTGACCGTGGCCGATGAGCAAAGACTGTGGGCAGGGCAGAACATTCCTGGCATACTTGGATTCATGTGGTACAAAAAGATACATTTCTCTTCCTCTTTGTCTCAAAGACACACCGAAGCCCTTTGTTTTCCTGCAGGAACTGAGATTTTTTATATAATTGACACTTCCTCTGACTCATTAATAAAACATTTAGAGATTAAATTCCCAGTTGGGTTGGAGTGAGGCTCAAGGAGGGGGTTGCTGAGGGTTGGGGTAGCATGGAGGGGTTTGATATGTTGCCTGAGGTGACACATTTATGCACACACACACACACACACACACACACACACACACACACACACTGCTACAAAACCCAATCAAAAGGCCCTTCCGCTTGGAGAGGAAAAAAAAAACTTCAAAAGCATCATCCACAGCTTGATGAGAAGTCCTCGGAGCTGGAGTGTGGCAGATGTAAACCCGCCCTCTGGCACATACACACACGCACAGAAAAACACACCAAACAGAATTATGAAAATACAACACATGATGCATGCATGTGTGTGTGTGTGTGTGTGAGTGAGACGACCCCTTCTGTTGCACTGTGTCCGGCTGACCACTTCGGATGAGATGTGACACTGAGGATGAATAATACAATAGAGAGATACTCGGACGTGTCAGCAGCATCTGTCTCTGTCTGGGGCTGACGTGTGTCGTCCTCCCTCCTCATTCAGAGTGAGCGCGGGGGCTTATACAAAACTAATGAAGCAGACACACGCTGTATTAACACACACACACACTCATGCATGCACGCACACATATAGAGAGACAGAGACAGAGTGTAGCTCTGATTGAACGAGGGGAGACGAGACAACGGCGTGACCAGCATCTCAGATTCCTCCAATTCTCCCAAGAGATTCACTCTGCTGCTTTTGATACACAAAAATCAGATCTCAGTGAAGAGGAAAGGTTCAGCAGAGGTGGGTCACTGCAAATATTCGCAAGCAAGAACAAAACACTGAATGATTCATGATACGACTGCAGAGAGAAGCTGATTGTTGATCAGTGGTGTAACTGAACTGAAGTTTGTTGTAATTTCCAAAGAGGTCAAAGGCCTGGCCACAGATGCCAATCCCAGAGGGCCGAGGGAAGTGTAATTAAAGCAATAGTTTGGATTATTTGAAGTGGGGTTGTATGAGGTACTTATCAATAGTCAGTATATTAGCTACAGTAGATGCTGGACTGCAGGCTCTCTGTTTGGAGAAGCAGAGAGGAGCACCAGCATGGAAGCTAAACGATGAACTGCGGTCTACAGGGTCTGCAACAAAATGTATTTTAGCCACTTGAAAAAGGCCCATGTAAAAAAAAAATCACTATCAGTTTAAGTGTGTGCTATACTAAGAATGTTTTCACTGCTTTACTTTGCTGTCAGACATCCATTCCTGATGGGAAACAACTGTTATAATCAGCAAAATCAGTTGTTTTACATCACAGAACACCAGACTTGCTGATCGAGCGCTGCCTCTGTTAGTTTGTTTGTGATGTTGTGTGACCTCGGGGTTTTAAAATGATAGTTTGGATTCACTGAACACAAACAAACTAACTGATCACAGCAGTGGGAGACCAGCAGCTCCTGTGTTCTGAGAGCTAAAATTGCAGTTTGCATTTGCATATGGAGAGAGTGATATTTGGCTTGTATAACGCCGGTTCCCAGTCAGAAAAAGCTGTCTGCTGGCAAAGTAAAGCGGTGAAAATGTTCTAAATATAGTGTGCACTTAAACTGATACTGTTTTTTTTTAGGTGGATATTTTTTTAAGGACCAGTGTGTAGGATTTTGTGGCATCTAGCAGTGAGCTTACAAATACTTTGTCTCACTCTCCCCTTCCAAGTGTGTCAGAGAACCTACAGTGGCAATGAAACTCACACAATATGCAAAAGACCGTATATAGAGCCAGTGTTTTTTTTGTTTTGTTTTGGTTTTTTTTTGGGCTACTGTAGAAAGATGATGGTACAACATGGTGGTCTCTCTGGAAGAGGACCCACGCCCTTGATAGATTCCTTCTAAGGTAAAGAAAACACAATGATTCTTATTTTCAGATGATTTTACACTGATAAAAACATACATATGAATAATATATTCTATTTCTGCCATATTCTGCCAATAAATCCCCATAAATCTTACACACTGGCTAAAATACCTTTTGCCACTGACCCTGTCCACAGCAGTACTACTTCACTTCCATGCTGGTACTCCTCTCGTCTTCCTCAGGCTGGGGGCATGTCGACCCGCATCTACTGTGGGTAAAACACTGACTATAAGTAAGTACCTCATATAACCCCACTTCAAATAATCCGACTTATCCCTTTAAAAAACAGATAGAGAAAGAGACAGGAAGAGATTTGCAGTGTTTGAACAATAGTACAGTCTTCCTTTGTTTGTGGTGGAACAGGTTCTTGAGCGAGTTACAGTAGATGACAGAGCTTTCAGCGAGCTTGTGTCACATTATCATATTATCCTACTTAATGCACTTTAACACTCTGCCAAGAATGTCTGACATGTTAATGGTCTGAAATAAGACCCATGATTAAAAAAAGAAAAACACGGAGTATGTGTGTTTGGGTGGGTGTATTTACAGTACGCTGTGCATGTGGTGTGAACGCCCAAGAGTGATTTCATCGGGTTGGCTAATAGTTTCGACCTCTGTTACATAAGTTGAGTTTCTTCCTCAGACATGATGAGAACCTTGTAGCAGACGACTGAAGGTTTTCTGTGAATAGAGCTGAGAGGTGAATCATAGGCGGTCTGCATTCAGTGAGAAACATACCACATTTAATCTCGATCTGGTCACTCCTCCAACTGAACATCACACCTAACTGAGTCTGGCTGCACAGGCTGCTTTCTTTCTTTCAGCTGACCTCATATACTACTAATTTACAATTTATTTGGGGGGAGGGGGGCTTAGAAAAGACAGGAAACCCATGCATTAAACTGCACAGCAGTATATTAAGTAGAGACGCTCCCCCTTTGACCAATTGCAACAGTAAAATGTTTCTCATTTGATTTTAGAGGCCCCTGTGGACAAGAGCCACAACCACAACATATGATGCAAAAAAAAATTACCTAAAGAAAAATCTATTCCTTCTAATGCACCACTTGATGTAACTTTGCCTGTGAAAATCTAAATACAGACTCAGTCCATCTGATAAGAAGAATCCAACCCAGTGACAGGCATCAAAAATAACTATATCGAAATAGGCGATCTTCTCGCTGATGGTCTCTTTTCTTATGTAGGTCACATGGAGGCATCAGTTGAGACTCTTTCATAACAAGTTAAAGATTCCTTGTAGTATGTTTAGTATAACTGGTACATTACATTTAATATCATGTGCTATCTTTACATTCATTATCTGGTGCAATATAACCTCTCAGTACCTCTCAATAGCACTGCCAATATTACTCTCCATGTAAATTGCTATTATTTTGCTTTACTTTGTACTTAACGTATCTTACTTCTACTGGTATTCTATTAAGCACTGTTTATTTGCAAACAACTCATTAGACATTTATTTTTATACTTCACTTATTTGATGCACTATTGTTGTTATCTGTATATTGTTACTGTAATTTTGGAGCTATCTGGCACAAGAATTTCCTTCGGGATTAATAAAGTTTTATCTTAATCTTTTAATCTTAATCTTAGTATGGTTTTGAATGCAGCATTTTTACTGCTTTTTCTTACCAAAGTGAAAGATCTAAATAGTTATTTCACCCCTCGCAACTGCAAATATGTTTAAAGGAAAATGTTTACTGAATGTATCTGCAAAACCCTTGAATGTATCCTGCAAAATATTCAGTGACAACATAGCAAACATAGTTCCTTTGTTTTAAAGTGAGATTAACATTTCATAGTCAGGTTGAAGCACTCGCAGCTTAAATATTAAATATTGAAATACTCTACACGGACTTGAGGCATGAGACACGACTTGTTTACTTTATTGATATTTAACTGAAACCACAATCTTCCTCTAATCTTCCTCTAACCTGCAAGAAACTTTCTTGTTTTGTAGATTTTGGACGCCCCTGTGGCGCACAAAATATCACGTCAAAAATCAAATCAATTAAAATTAAAGAAAAAAATCTCCTCCTGCTGCTTCATTTTAGCTGGCTAATGTACTACTCACTGTAACTTTGCCTGAGAAAATGTTAACACAGTCTGATAAGAAAAATCTGACTCAGTGACAGACATTAATAATAACTGTATCAAAATAGCTGATCTTCTTGCTGATGGTCTTGTTTGCTTATGTAGGTCATATAGAGGCATCAGTTGAGACAGTTTCATAACCAGTTCAAAACTCCTTGCAGTACTTTTAAGGATGGTTTTAAATACAGGACCTTTGCTTGTAGTGGAGTATTTTTTACATTCTTATTTTTTGCTGAAGTAAAGGATCTGAATTGTTATTTCACCACTGGCAACAGCAAATATATTTAGAGGGAAACATAATGCATATCTACAACATATCTACAAACTAAAAATATTTGTGGTGAATGTATCCAAAATGCAAAATGTTCAGTGACAACATTTTTTTTTTTTTTTTTTAAAAGCACAACAAACATCTCATAGTGATGTTTAGG
>JAJHUR010072745.1:0-11546 GCA_027495735.1 Lutjanus campechanus
CAAACATCTTCTAGACACAGTGATCTGTGCAACGGCTTATTAGGGACATTAGGTAAAATAATAATAATAATAATAATGATAATAATAATAATAATAATAATCACTTTATTTATTATTAGTAGTAGTCATAGAAGTAGTGTAGAGCTAGGGGAGGAGATAATATTCCAAGAAAAATCTCAGATATTCTATGAGATAGAAGTTGTAAATTTCTAGAAAAACAAATTTAATTTAATATTCTCTGAGATTATAAATTCATAAAAAGCACGAAAGAAATTTCTCCCAAATGTGTTATATACAAAACATCATACTGATTTGGATGAGGTGTCGGCTCCTCTGATTTCAGATTTCTTTTTCTCATAAATTTATGATTTTACAATCTCAGAGAATATTCATACGTTTTCTCCTGAATTTGTGAGTTTTTTCTTGCATATTTAAGACTTTATAATCTCAGAAAACATTCCAGTTTTTTCCTCAAAAATTTGTGAATTTCTTCTTGTAAATATGCGCTTCTTCTCGTAAAAATGACATTCTTCTCAGATTCATGACTTTATAATCTCAGAGGTTTTTCCCTCTTAAATTTGTGACTTTAACCTCTGAGAATTTCAGTTTGTTTTTTTCCTCACGAAGTTATGACTGTATAATCTCAGGATATATTCAAGTTTGTTTTTTTTCTCATAAATATCTGAGTGTTGTTTTGGTAAATTTAGGACTTTAATCTTGGAAATTCTAAGTTCTCCCCCTTCCCCAGCTCTGTTTTTATTTTAAACCAACAGTCCTAATGGTCCTAAAATGCTGTCATAGCATCTTTACCTTTTTTGATGAAATATTAGTTTGCTGCATCGATGCTTATGTAACAAGAGATTCAGATATAAAGGCTTTGTTTTGTCTTCATTTCCAGGACGACAGGCAGACAGGAGACACTGTCGCCCTGATGTTGAATAAATATATTGAATAAAGTCATTATAGTGCATTTTCTGCCTTAGAGCTTTCTTCTCTAACTTTTTTCAGCGGTGGGGTACAGTTTTGGAAACAAACAATGTGAGAATAAAAGTGTGACCTGTACAGAACTGCTACATATAGAAAGTCTTTTCAGTGAACACAGAGACTCTAAATCATTGGATGCAAGCCCTAAAATGCTCAATTTGTTCATATTCATGTGTTAAACCTACAGTACTCACGTCTGCTTTCCTGAGCCTCTGTCTATTCTGATATGTGTGGCCAGGTTTTGGTGACACCACAAAGCCAAACAAAAGAAAACAAAAAGAGAAACAGGTCCCCTCAAGGTCCATTTAGTAGCTGTTCTGAAGCTTTTGGGAATACAACACGATCTTCATCAGTAAATGAATCAGTGAGCATGCTCATTTCCTTTCTTGCCCAGGGTTGGATGAAATGATCGAGCACTGACTTCCTGGAGTCTCTGCAGGTTGCCAGGCAACCTTTTAGTAAGACAGGCCTCCAGGAAGTCAGTGCACCCAGACAGGAAATCTGGCACATAACAAGTTTTAACAAGGGCTGAACAATTTATTGAAATATCATAGAAATGTCAATATGGCCAAGAGCATTTTTTGATGAAGGTAAAATGTGTCTCAAAATGAAGCACTGCGATGCTACAGAGATGTCCCTGCCTACAAATCATTAACCTCAGACGGAAGAGAACAGAGCCTCCTCCATCCTAAAGATCATCATCATTTTTACATGTTTTTTAGTGAAAAAAAACAGATGCAAAAATGACCAGTCCAAAGAAATTGTGATTTGCACTGCAACTGCAATATCTGTTAAAATAACTGCAATATGATTTTTTTGCATATTGTTGAGCCCCATTTTCTCCTACTTCAGTTTTTGTACAGATTTAACAAACAAGATATAACAAACAGGCTAACAGTTTTACCCTCTTTTCAGTCTTTATGCTAAGCTAAACGGCTGCTGGCCGGAGCTTGACTTGAGAATTTGTGAATTCTGTGCGACTTTGCAATTTTGTCCAATCTCTACAAATCTGACCGATCACTGTAGCTTCCCATGAGTTCCACAAATCAGAGCAGTCCCCTGTACAAACGTCATACACCTCAATGAACTGACTCAGTGTTCTGTTTTATTATTCTCTACTTTTCTGGATTTATATTTGTGTTATTTTGCCACAGGTACTGAAAAGAATATAATTATTGACATCTACCAACGCATCTGTGAACTTTTATTTTATAATTTTGTGCTGTTTTTGAGTTTGAGCTCCAAAAAGATTCTGCTTCTTTGTGCAATACCCCACAATGCACTTCTTCATTTACAAACAAAGCAGATTTTTAGCATTTAGCAAAAAATCACTACTTTCTTTTGCAGTTTTCATTGCAAAAAATGTCTAAAAACATCGCAACATGCATTGCAATTTTTTTTTTGAAAAGCTGCTGTGAAATCAGGCATTTTAGGCTGCAACAATCCCAAAAACAGACAAACTAAACAAATCCTGAAGGGACTGAAGTATTGCTTTAAGAGCTGAGCTTCAGAGTTCCAACCTTTTGACCGAATCATTTCATCTTCATGAAGCTAAAATGGACCCTTGAGGTGAGAATGTTTTGTCAGCTGCTGTGAAAAATGCCCCTAAATTGATTTTTACCATATTTGCTTGTGTTACATTTATCAGCAATAATGACAACGAATATGGAAGAATAAGCCACGTTGACACAGCAGCGTCTTTCCATAGACTCCATCTGACCAATCAGGAGCAAATACAGAATTCTCTGTACAAATGATGAGCTGTTCTGATTGGTCGGATGCTGGTAAACACACTGCTCTCTTACCAATACACCAACCTGACAGAGCTCTCAGTGCCATCACGCCTCAGCACCATGAATCACTCACTTCTTTTTCCTTTAAGATCATGTCACTAAATTTAGCAGATTTCCGTGGACTAACTTTGACTTTAATCAATTTGTTGGTTTTAATCTGCCTCGGGTTCCACGGCTAATGTGCTTATAGGGTAAACTGAAGTGAAAACACAACCTAGCAGTTCACAGATCTGAATATAAGCTCACAACAAAATCAGGCCATGCTGAAAATAGTAACCGAGGTTAAAGAATAAATAAGAACAAACTGAAAATAGAGGAGCTGCCACGTCGATCCTCATTCAAGGCTTCTTCTCTTCTTCCTCTGCTTCTATTTCTATGTTCTCCAGCAGAGTGTGCTTCTCCTCTTCCGGCATTAGAGTGACAGGGTTTAGGTGAAAAATGTGCCTGTAAGAAAAGATGGGAAGAAAAGGTCAGCTGGGGACGTCAGCTGGTCAATGATCACATGGTTAAGTTCTGGAAAACCCCATGAAAACAAACTCACTTGTGTTCACACGTCGGGAAGAAGATGTCCAAGATCTTGACGATGACCGCTGATCCGACCACGCCAATCACCACCACCCACATGACCAGGAAGAAAAGAGGCAGCGACTCGGAGCTGAAGCGCCTCAGACGCTCCCTCACTTCCTCCACCCACTGACACATGGCCTGAGGACAGGATGGACACAGAGACATGAGCATGTCCTGCTGGAACAAGACTCTACTAGTGCTACGTATTACAGACTACCAGACACTTCTGGACCTGTCAGTAACCAATTAAAACAGTTAATGATTAATAGATGAATATGCACGTCAGCAGTAAACTCGGACTGCTGCTTGTGTCCTTTTCCTGTCTGAAAACTGCAGCTCTGTTTTTGTTTTTGCTTTGATGTATTTTAGGAAGACTTTTAGCTAATTCTGACCTTTTTTTGTCATGTGTATTTATTTGCACTGTTTCTTCTCTAAATAAAGTAAATTAAATACAAGTAAACTACATTTAACTAAGTTAAATGTAACTAAACTAAACTAAGTGTTGGAAGATGTGCACATGTGAAGACAAAAAAGAAACCAGACTGACTGAGAACTTTCATTAATTGATTAATTGCTATTGAGAATTTAACCAATTAATAATGCATTTATGGATATTTAATCAATAGTGTAGAAATGGCAGTAACTGCACCTCATTTGACACTGTTTTGTCTGGTGGAGCCGCTTGTTAAAGTAAGGAAACGTAAAATGACATAACAAAATAGAAAAAATTTAAAAACAGGAAACGTCTTTTGTAACTTATAAACTACTGATGATTAATCAGTCGTTAGCATTTTCAACTATCATGCACAAAATTTGCTACCCCAGTTTGTAGAGATGACTGTAAGCACTGAGCAGAACAGCAGAACAGAAGGAACTGGGAGGGATTTAGACTGATGATTTGGAGAAACAGAAACCTCTTTAATTGATACTGCTATTGATGATGTATTAAACACCAGCGGTTAAAAAGTAACTAATACCCGGAGTAGTTTTTGAGATGAACACCAGTACTTTTACTTGTAATTGATTAATTCCGCACCCTTTGGTAGCTACAGTTTTAGGAGGCTATAATTTGGCATGGAGGTCAAGTGTGTGTGTGTCTGTGTGAAGGTGTGTGTTTGTGTTCATGCAAATTCAGAAAAGTGGGGCGTTGCAATCAGAGCAGCCTGTAACAAAAATGGATTCACAGAATTGTGCAAGACTTAGTGGAAAGGTTGGTCATTAGCCAAAGGACCGCTGATTAACTGCCAATTATTATTGCTATCATATTATTACTAATTATTATTAGTGTGGCAGTGAGAGTGGCCTATGACAAAAAGACACTTAAAGAAGAAATCTGTAATATATTTACTGTAATAAGTCATTAAATGACCATGATAAATCATCAGAGATTAAGGAAACATGTTAAGTTGGAACACCTGCCTGTTTCACCTTAATTAGAATCCAAACTAATACCGAATGTTCGCCAAATGAGTAAATATCAATTAATGAGTTGTATGAAATCATTAATTATCTTGTAGACGACGGAGATGTTTATAACCGATAAACTGAGCAATATTTCAATGGAGTTTGGCAGTGACAGTGACAGTGAGATAGGCAGTCACTCAACTCTACACTCTTAATTCCAGAGTGTGTATTGTCAGAGCACTGGGCTTTTGTTTTCAGGATATCAGGCTGAACGTTACTTTGACAGACAGCTGACAGTTATAAACAGCTGATCAACTGCTTGGTGGAAATGCAGCTTTATGGACACTACAGTAAGCTATGACAAATTTAGATGGTGTATCTATAATTTAGATAGTCTAACATCTTTCAGTGAAGCACAGGAGTAGCAGTGCTAGAGCAGAAATATAGCAATAAACTGACTTCTCCTTCCCCGTTTGCTTCAGGAAACCCCACCCAGCCTGATTTCTTGGGAATCTGGGAACTGTCGTCTTCTTCCTTCTACATAACAAACACACACTCCACTATCAATGACGGCTCTACAGCTGACATTTGGACACCTCCTCTGAGGCAGCACGCGCTCTATGACATCAATTAGATTCAGCGTCACGCTTGGCTTACAGAGTAGGATGATATGAATTCTTTGGGTGGAGTTTCCATCTGAATCTGATCCGGCTGGTTCGGTTCTCTGTCATCGAATTCGTCATCGTATCGGACGTCATAGAGGAGGTCGTCCATACGCAGGGGGGTCTCTGGGAGCTTTCCTGGGGCTGCAATCTCCTCTTGGGTGGTCTCTGTGTGCTTCAGCGGGTACTGGCTGGTGGTCTGGGACATCAGCTGCTCTTCATCTGATTTAAAAAGTGTGGAAAAAATAAGAATACACTGTAAAACGCACTGTTAAAGAGTATCTGCATAATGAAAAAGCAGCATGTTTTCAGACCTTTTCTTGGATTCGGTGGATCTGTGACAACTACATCGTTCTCCCTGGGAACCCTGAAGATTTCGCTGTGTCCAATGGGGTAGATGTTGGTAAACTGAGCCAGTTTCTGGAAATCTGGGCTCATCAGAATTTTCACCTCACACATGTCAGGCTGCTGGACCTAAATGATACAAACCCACATGGTGTGAAGTTATATACAAACACTACTGTCCCAAATCCTGTATCAGTTCTGAGGTAATACTACTCACAAAATTCAGATTTGACAGTAAGACCCATAAGAAGAAGAGACGTTTACCTCTTTGCCCTCCATCTCGATCACTTCACTGAACACCTGCAGAGCCACCACCTCCTCTGAGTCGCTGTACAGCCGGTTCTGGCTCACCATCACTCGGGTGACGGTGGACACCAAGTCCCCGGATTCAAAGTCACTGCTTCCATTGACACTGTCTACTGCAAAATACAATTCAGTGTGTTTAGAAGCTCACCCCAAAATCAAAAATAGAGATTTTTAGGACTGTTCACCTTTCACCATAGACACAATTATTATGTCTCCTATACCACTGAACAAGTCAACATACAACCATAAACCTATAATGCATGATGGCACTTGTACCTGGAAACAGATAAAGCTCAGCCTCAAATTGAGGAACATGTCTTTCATCCTCCCAACTGCAAATAACCCCTCCTTCAAAGTCTCTATATTAGATGTTGCCTTCACCCACTGGAAAAACCAAGGAAGCAACACTGTGGGTGACCTGTATGTGAAGGGGACCTTAAATCTCACATGCAGGACTGTAGCACTACACATCCAGACAAACTTGATGACTGTTTGAATAGGCAGGCAGACTCAGAGAAGCTCATTCTGTATATCTACGATGAGTTGGGCACAAGACAAATGGAACAAAAGTTTCCAGTATATTTATACCTGTTCAGTGAATGCCAGACATTGCCTTATACAGTTTAAGGTGCTACACAGATTGTACAACTCAAAATCTAAACTCAATCAAATATTCCCTAACATCTCCCCTCTGTGTGATAAATGTCAGTTCCAAGGAGCCATGTTAATCCATAATTTTGTACTTTTGTACTCTACTTAAGATAGAAAGTCTCTGGAGTGAAATATTCAGCATCTTTTCCTCTATACTGAAAATCTCTCTGAAACCAGATCCAGAAATGATTGCATTTGGAATATCAGATGCTTTTACAAAACTGATCTCCTGTGGACTAATAGTGACTACAAAACTTATTCTTAAATTCTGGAAGAAAGCCGAAGACCCCCAGTGAAGTTGTGGATCATGGAGCTAATTGATTCACTCAAACTCGAGCAAATTTGGTTTGTCTTACATGATAAATTAAAGCAATTTTAAAGATTTGGTCACCATTTACCTCGCCTCTTGAACAACACACAATATGAATACAAACACAATAATTACAAGTAGTACTGGGCAGGTGGGCAAGCAGATGGGTTAGGTGGATTTTCCTGCTCTCTTTTCTTTTTTTTTCTCTTCCTCTAGCTCTCATTAATTTCTCTCTTTCCTTCAGGTTAAGTCATGTCTGTGAAATATTGTAAATCCTGAAGCAGTTTCTTATTCTGTAAGAATGTCAAGCCTTTTGCATAAATGCTTCCGATGAAAAACATTTTAAATAAAAAAGTTACAAATTTTTCCTCTGGCCTGTAGTGCTGTCTGTCCCTGTGGATAGTTTTGGTGTAAGTTGCAGAGTTTTGCAGATATCAGCCATAGAGATGTCTGCCTTCTCTCCAATATAGTGGAACAAGATGGCACTCAGCTTGTGGTGATCAATGCACCAAAAAAGACATTTGAAAAATTCAAAACCAGTGTCTCTTTCCAGAAATCATGACCTGGTTACTCAGGATCCACACACCTTGCTGTGAGCAGTTTCATGTAGATGTTACGTTCTAGTAGATTCTACTGCTGAAAGAATATAGTCCCTACATGAAACTGCTCACAACAAGGTCTGTGGATCTTGAGTAACTAGGTCATGATTTTAGGGGAGAGACACTAGTTTTGAATTTTTCAGATGTAGTTTTTATGCACCACAATCCTAGTGCCATTTAGTCCCCTTGGAGAGAAGTCAGATGTCTCTACTGCTGATGTGTCCAAAACTCTGAAACTCACACACAAAATATCTAGACGGATTAACAGCACTACAGGTAAGAGGAATAATATGTATTTTTGATTTGGGGGTGAACTGTCCCTTTAATTTTCAGGAATGTGACTTGAATTCATAATCAAAATTATCGTTGACTATGTTGTTGAAGGGCTTATATATACATTTGGTACATATATATATATGTACACATTATACATATATGTACATTTTGCTGCTGACCCTGTCCACAGCAGTACATTGCTTAGCTTCCTACACTGGTATTGTAGGTCAGTCATTCCCAGAGACTGGGTTGGGATCCACAAGTGGGTCACAGGAGGTTTTATTTGGGTCCCCCAAAAAATAGACTACAGAAGAAATTCTGCAATTTAAGATTTTTATCAGCAGTATACTTCTCATAAAGCATTTAAAATTTGCATATTGTTTTACAAAAATGAGAAAGGACAAAAAATGAGAGCCTGTTAATTCCACCTAAATACAATGATTCTGTCTCATTTCGGCTAAAATGTTCCATATTATTTTCCAGATGAGAGGAAAATACAGGCAATGAGATGACCTGTTAACTCAGGCTAAATGCATTTATTTCTCATTTCTAAAATATTTTATGTGCATATGGTTTTAATAACACTCAATCAACAATCAATAAAATATAAGGTGATGCAGAAATGGCAGTAAAAAAAAAAGGTCAAAAATGTGCATTTATGCACATTTATGCGAGCACATCTCCCGAGATTTATTGATAAAGTCTATTGTGATTTGGGTCGTGATGGTTTGTCATTTTTAGAAACACTATTTAATTACAGTAATTTGAGTATTTGTAATTAGTTACTTCCAGCCCTGGCCGTGAGACAGGTCTATTTGACATATCACTCCCAAATAATGGCATGATGTGAAGGGAAGGTAGCCCCACCTTTTTTTCTTTTTTTAAAAATTCAATAACAGGAATAACTGTTTTTTTTTTTTAACAGGTGTACAATACTTTTTCAAAAGGTTTGATCTGTAATTTCCTCTGGTTTCTGTTATGACGGTTTAGTAATTAATCACAGCTGGTGAACATCCAAGTAACTTACAGAGAAGAGCCTGACAGTTGAACCTTGTGACCCCCGACAGTTCTACTGGGATGTCATTGACCAGCACCTGCTCTTCTCCCACCGATATGTTCAAATTGATCTGAAAGAAGAAATAAACGCGTTAAAGCTCAGCTGACTGGTCGCATTTTTAATAATGATGTAAACAGACACACCTCTGTATCTTTGCTATGGAAGCTGGTTTATGATGTATACCTGCAGGTTGTTGGAATCCTGCAGCTGTGTGTCAGTCAGTGTCCCTGCTGTCACGTTAATCAGGATGTTTTCCTGTAGAGATCAATAATTCGAAGAAAAGGAGACACAAAACACAAATAGACGTGACCAGTCACTCCTGACGCTGGACGTCAGTAAGCTAACGCTATGCTAACATCATTATGCTCCTAACATTCGTCTCTCTGGCTCTTACCGTGTTCAGCTGCCTCGGCGGAGACTCTGTGCACGTCACTGATGCAAAAAGAAGAAATATAACAGTAACAGCTAACCCTGTCGTTTCCATTTTCACTTGGCTTCTCTCAACAGCAGCTAAAACAAAAACATTGAGCGAGACATCGGTATTGCGCATGCGCGAGAAAAATCCAAACACTCTTCTCGCGAGATAAGGAACGTCAGCATGGCGGTGCTCCTTGAAACGACGCTGGGCGATATTGTAATCGATTTGTTCACAGAAGAACGACCTAAAAGTAAGAAAATAAAGATATGTAATCAGAAAGGCTGCTAATTTCTAGTCGTGGTTGCTCGCTGAGTGAGCTGTTAACAAGCTGAGTCACAGAGCAAGTCGCTAAAGCTAATGCTGTTAGCTTCCCTGCGTCCTATTAATTTGTTTATCTAACATTAGGAAACAGTTAGTTCAGAAATAATAGAGAAAGTGGAATAAACCAACACACACACATATTTAGCCTGAAGTTCGTAAAGCTAAATAGCCGCTTATTGTTTTATTAAGGCTGTGGTCAATTGTAATGACTGTCGGTGTAACTTTAATCTCTGTCTTCTTTTCTTTTGCAGCTTGCCTGAACTTTATGAAATTATGCAAGATAAAATACTACAACTACTGCCTCATCCACAATGTTCAGGTAACTGAATGCTCTCTTGAAAACTATTTCAACAGCTGTGGATAAGTCTGAGATATTTTCAGTTGACTGGCCAGAGGAGGGCGATATAGTCACAGACCAAATCTGAAAAACTCAACTCTGTGAGTTTAGGCCAGTGCAAATATATGGGCTAAATTTAGCTAAATCACAGATATCCTGGACCTCTCATTTATGGAGCCCAAAAAGCCGACATGTCTACGTGGTTCTTGAGTATTTGCCCGTGCAGGTACAAAAGAGTTAAAAACTAGAGATGTAAAAAGAAGAACAAAGGCTGGGCAATATATCTATATTGTATCAATATCAGGACAGGTCACTCAATGCTTCATTTCCAGCACTCGTGAAGAGCAGCAGTTTGTCCTGCTGAGAGAAGTCATGTCCAGTTTGTGGAGCTAAAGAGAGCCAAACTGTTGTGTCTCTGTCTAAAATACTCCCACACTTTAGATGATCATCAACGTATTTTCATAATTGAGGACATTGATTACATTTACAAATCACCCCAGCCCTACTGTGAATGCAATATATGAAAAATGTATGAATCGATAGTCTCAGTAATCATGCCTAATTTGACATTATTTTGTCTGATGGAGGCATTTGTTGAAAACTTATTTACAATGAGAAAAATAACAAAAATGAGAAAAACATCTTATTAATGAGTAATTGTCAACATTTTCAACTACCGGTTAAGGAAAATGCACAAAATTGGCAACCCTAGAGTGAATATTTTGCAAAAGCAGCAATAGTCATACCTACAGTATTGTTGCAATATCGATATTGAGTTGTCTGATCAAAAAATCATGACATTAGATTTTTGTCTATGCTGCCTTACAAAGGAAAAATACAGTAACTTCATTTTTTGTCAAAAATGAGTTATAATAATTTTTGTGACATTAAAGACATCCTTTGTCAGGTGGACAAGAAAAAAAGTGGGTCAAAATTACAGTAACTGCAGAAAGCCATAGAGAAATCACAGCAAACCACTGTAACTTCAGTTACTGTATTCTAATGTGTAAAATATCTGCAAGAAAATGAAGAAATATGTCAGTTATGTGTATTATACCACTATATGTAACAACAGTATAGAAAGATATTAAAATAAGAGTACAAGAGAGAGTCTTAACTCTCAGACTCACCTCAGACTCTGATTCCATACTGCTCGTCTGGTGTAATCCAGATCTCCTAAAGCCCCAACATGCAGTTCACACACCGTCACACCACACACACAGTTCAGATAGTGTGCATGTTCACATCAATGTGACTCTTAGCTAAGGAGCAGTGAAGATTCAGGCTACAAACGTGGTGTAAATGACATCTTCCAAATCAACTTGGCATGTTGGGGCTTTAGGAGACTTGGATGACATCAGACGAGCAGTATGGAGGCATTTTGTTTTTATTCTGTTGTTTTTTACATTTGAAAACTGGTCACCATTCAAGTCCATTGTTGGGAGATTCTGCAACACTGTTTTCCTCCAGCAGTGTTTAGTGAACTTAAAAACTAACACAACCTTCAATCAGCATG
>JAJHUR010072745.1:11566-33461 GCA_027495735.1 Lutjanus campechanus
ATGAGTTATAATAATTTTTGTGACATTAAAGACATCCTTTGTCAGGTGGACAAGAAAAAAAGTGGGTCAAAATTACAGTAACTGCAAAAAGCCATAGAGAAATCACAGCAAACCACTGTAACTTCAGTTACTGTATTCTAATGTGTAAAATATCTGCAAGAAAATGAAGAAATATGTCAGTTATGTGTATTATACCACTATATGTAACAACAGTATAGAAAGATATTAAAATAAGAGTACAAGAGAGAGTCTTAACTCTCAGACTCACCTCAGACTCTGATCCCAGGTGTGAAAATGCATTGCATTAAAATTAAGCAATCAGCGTCATCGGAAGGTTTGATGTTATTTGTTATTTTTTCTGTTGCAGCATATTGCCTTTTATATTTAAAATTGTATTTTATTATTTTATTAGAATATAAATATTAGTGGCTTCAAATGCTCAGAAACATCCAAAAACAGTGTTGCAGAATCTCCCAAACATTGGAGGTGAATGGTGACCAGTTTTCAAACATAAAAAACAAACACACAGACACACACACACACACACACACACACACACACACACAAAAAAAAAACATACAATGCTTCCATACTGCTCGTCTGGTGTAATCCAGATCTCCTAAAGCCCCAACATGCAGTTCACACACCGTCACACCACACACACAGTTCAGATAGTGTGCATGTTCACATCAATGTGACTCTTAGCTAAGGAGCAGTGAAGATTCAGGCTACAAACGTGGTGTAAATGACATCTTCCAAATCAACTTGGCATGTTGGGGCTTTAGGAGACTTGGATGACATCAGACGAGCAGTATGGAGGCATTTTGTTTTTATTCTGTTGTTTTTTACATTTGAAAACTGGTCACCATTCACGTCCATCGTTGGGAGATTCTGCAACACTGTTTTCCTCCAGCAGTGTTTAGTGAACTTAAAAACTAACACAACCTTCAATCAGCATGAGGGCAAGTAGATAATGACTGAATTTTCATTTTTGGGTGAACTATTCCTTTAACATAAAAGTTTAGCCAGCTCACAGTACAACAAGGTAGAAAAGATGCCCCTGTTGTATGAATATAAACATGTCTGTCAGGGTCTAGAGCATATTTGTATTGTTATTATGATATTGGCTCCATTTGTCTTATAAATGGACCCTGTGTTAAACATAACATAACAACAAACATAACAATGTGTTTGTCTCCTCCTCAGAGAGACTTCATTGTGCAGACTGGAGACCCCACTGGGACGGGCCGCGGTGGAGACTCTGTCTATAGGTTAGTTCATCTTCACCAACACTTTTGTTGACCTTTGTTTTGACACTGAAAACTGAACAAATTTTCTCTCCTGTGTGTGATTAGCAAACTCTACGGGGACCAGGCTCGCTTTTTTGAATCAGAGAAAGCCCCACGCATCAAACACAGGAAGAAGGGGACAGTGTCCATGGTGAACAATGGAAACGATCAGCACGGTTCTCAGGTGAATATAATGTATATTCACGTTGTTGTTTGCCCTGTAAATTTCAAAACGCTTCCAGAGAAGAAATGTCCACAGAAAAAATGTCTCATTTGTTCTAGTTTGATGGTTTCTCTCGATCAGCCAACGTGAAAATAACTAAATTAAGTATATAATTTAATGTATATAATGTAATGTAATGTACCTGAAACTGGTTCTGCCAACATTAGTGTGAACGTGAGGGATATCTAAGGTTAAGTAGTTACTAGATCTAGAGCTGCAACCATTCTTAATCAATCATTAAATTAATTGCCAAATATTCTGATAATTGATTTATCGTTTTGAGGTCAAGGTCAAGGTCAAATGTATTTATATAGCACATAAAAAGTGCTGTACCAAAGTGCTGTACAATCTAGAAAGTCATTTCATTTTTTTGAATAAAAAATGTCCAAATTCTTTGACTTAAGCTTCTTAAATGTGAATATTTTCTGGTTTCTTTCGTCATCTATTACAGTAAACTGAATATCTTTCGTTTTGGACCAAACAAGACATCTGAGGGTGCCAACTTGGGCTTTGGAAAACAGTGATCAACATTTTTCACCATTTTCTGACATTTTACAGACCAAACCCCTAATTGATTAATAAATAATCGACGGATTAATCGCTGATGAAAATAATGGTTAGTTGCAGCCCTAACTAGATCGTCTACAGTAGTTAGTAAGCATAAATAAGAGAAGAGATGTGAGGTAATTTGGAAGCTTCAGAAATGAACTGTAGGGAAATCCATCCCGTTGCGTTACACACAGAACAATGATGTGTTTAATCTGGTGTCATTGTTGCCCTCAGTTCCTCATCACCATGGCTGACAATTTGGACTACCTGGATGGAGTCCACACTGTATTTGGGGAAGTGACAGAAGGCATGGACGTCTTGACCAAAATAAATGAGACTTTTGTGGACAAGGACTTTGTCCCATTTCAGGATATCAGGTGAACAAAGTCAAACTGCCTGTGTAGCTGGTGTAGTAGTAGCCTTTGTGTTTATGAGTGCATGTATTATTTGTCAGAAACACCTCAGGGCATAAAGTTTTACCATCACGAGATGAGAATATCTTTTTGCTGCAGGATAAACCACACAGTGATCCTGGACGACCCTTTTGATGACCCTCCTGACTTGCCAGTGCCTGATCGGTCCCCCGAGCCCACCAGAGAACAGCTAGATGTGAGTGCAGTGCTATTCTACATTCATTCAGGAAAGCTCTGAGACTGGGATGTGCCATCAAAGATTCATTTAATCTGAGAATATTTGAGATTAGAACTAGGTTTAAAATGAGAAATTTACAATAGAATTAAGAAGATCTCTGTTGCACAGTTGACAGTTAACTTACTTACTGCTCTGTATTTCTTAAAAAATATCACATTATTTGCTACTCAGCTAAAAAGTTAAGAAAATGGTACATCATCTGCTAGCTTACTAAAAAGTTTCATTGTTTGCTAGCTTGCTAAAAAAGTTTATTAAAAAGTTACATTGTTTGCTAGCATGCTAAAAGGTTGATTAAAATGTTATATTGTCTGCTAGCTTGCTAAAAAATTAACAAAAAGTTACATGTTTGCTAGCTAAAAAGTTAGTTGGCCTGGTTAGCCTACTCATGGTGGCTTTGCAGAGAGGCTAGCTTTCTTCGAGGAACTTGATTATTTTGCTCAGTAAAGTCACTGGATCACATTTTAAATTGGAGTTTAAAATTTTGGTGCAACATAATTTAAAGTTAAAACCATGATTTAATCAGGTTTAAAAATGAATAATTGTTGGTGCAACCCTGAGAACTCTTAAATATCAAAGTAAAGCTATTAATACATTCTAACACGGGTGTGCAGAGCGGCCGAATCGGAGCGGATGAAGTGATTGACGATACAGAAGGGAAAGGAGCTGAGGAGCTGGAGGAGAGGTTGAAGGAGAAAGAAGCCAAGACTCAGGCCATCCTGCTGGAGATGGTGAGAAGAAGAAATCTGCCTGCACTCTTTTAACTGAAGATTCTAAAGATACAGTCTGAGACATTTCTACACTCCTCTGTCATAAACTCCTCCAGGTGGGAGATCTCCCAGATGCAGATATGAAGCCTCCAGACAACGTGCTGTTTGTGTGCAAACTGAACCCAGTGACCACAGACGAGGACCTGGAAATCATCTTCTCTCGCTTTGGCACCATAAAAAGGTGACGCTAACCTCCAAGTTCTATATAATACCAGATTGTATTCTACATGTTTAGGAATGATTTGTGTATGTGGAGATTGAATTGATATTGAAACTTTCCCATGTTGCTCTGTTGTGTGCAGTTGTGAGATCATCAGAGACTGGAAAACTGGAGATTCCCTCTGTTACGCTTTCATTGAGTTTGAAAAGGTGAGCGTTGTGACCTACAATATCTAGATTAACTGTATATGAGCACTACACTTGAGTATTCAAAGAATGTGGGCTGTATTCACTTTCTGAGTGTGGGATGAAAAGATCAATGGTTAATCTCATGACTGTGTGTTAAAGGGATCGTTTAGATTACTTCGAGTGGGATTTTATAAAGTACTTATCCAGAGTCAGTGTATTAGCTATAGTAGTGGTCGACACACCCCCAGTTTGGAGAAGTAAGCTAAGCGAGGCACTGCTGTGAACATGGTCAGCAATAGGGGTGGCTGATATGACCTCAAATTTATATTATGTTTTTTGTTTTGTTTTTTCACGGTGACAGTATTATGTCATGGTATTACATATACAATAAAGGATATATGTTCAAAACATGATTCTGGCTAATAAAAAAAAACAAAAAACAGATGAGTTTATTGGCTCCAAACAGTAATGAAAATGAGGTGTAGTCCTGAGGAGCAGTCTGCACCATGATGTAGGTTAATTAGTTCATGTAATGAGATTCAGTCTCAGACGAGAGCTGGATTAGGCATCTCAACAGCATTTATTTGGTAGAAAAACTAAAGTATATAAATATATGCTTATATGAAATAAGTACAAAAGTCAGTGTAGCACAGGGCAGGTCTGTCAGCAACAGACACACAACCAGCATAGAAGAGAAAGCACATTTCATAAGGTTTTGAACCACTACTTGAATATGTGCAATCAGGAGAACTTTAGAACACACTGTTATTTGCTAGAAATGCATACATATTCAATAGGAAACATTTAAGACTATTTAAATTATTTATTTATTTTTTGTCAGTATATTTAGAATTTGAAATATGACATAACATCTGTTAGGATTTTGCATTCTGGTGTTCATGTCATTTATTTCATTCATTAGGATCACCATTAGCTACAGCTGTAGCAACAGCTTTTCTTCCTGGGGTCCACACCAAACACAATACTATATACAGTTGTGGTGTATGTAAACTTTTGACCACAGCTGTACATGATTACCACCACAAAAACAATACAACACAAAACAGGACCAAGATTTCTATATAGCTGTAGAGATACAGATAGATACAAATGGCTCATATTTACATTAATGCACAGGCTCTGGCCTGTTAAAACCAAATCAAATCAAAATGGACTGACAGAAAAGCTCCAAAAATCTCTAAAAAGGTTTCATAGCGCTTCCATCATTCTGCAGCATCATTTCTTTATGGTGACACATACCAAAAATCACAGAAAAGACATGCAATTTAACTATTCGTACTCTTGTATTATTTGATCAGATCCTCTAGATTATAGACTATTAAACATGTCTATTTGTCAGCTACTAATCATTAGATGAGAAGAGCTGTTTAGTCAAGAGATGTTTTAGCAATATTTTAAAAGGATACTCCACTTTCCATGATAACCCACTCAATATGTACTCACCATTATGCCGATGTGATGATAGGTGCAGATCTTCAGTCCACAAAACAATCCTGGAGTTTTAGGAGAAACAGGGTAGCAGCCTCATCCAGTACAATGGCAGTGAATGGTGACCACGGATAAAACGTGGACACTTGGATTACACCACACGAGCAGGATGGAGACATTTTGTGTTTGTTTTGTGTGCTATTTTTAACGTTTTATCCGTGGTCTCCATTCACTGCCATTGTACTGGATGAGGCTGCTACCCTGTTTCTCCTAAAACTCCAGGATTGTTTTGTGAACTGAAGATCTGCACCTATCATCACATCGGCATAATGGTGAGTACATATTAAGTGGGTTATCATGGAGAGTGGAGTATCACTTTAAAGCGATCATTACTGCTTTCCTGGACGATATGCCCAGAGAGTTCCATGTAACCGTAGCTCTGTACATTACTGTACTACAACATACTAGTCTTGACTTTGGGTTGTGTAAATCTACCTCCGGTTGCGTGCCTGGTGTGATAGTTATCTGAACTCAGACATAACTGTTCATATAATACTAAAATGTTTCTGATAAAGTTGAGCAAGGAAACGGTAAATCTGCCATCTACCTTTAGCCGAGATAAACCGTTCTGCATTGTGTTTACTCTGGTTCTGTATGAACATCAAGTATATACTGTACTGCTTTATTCTGAGCAATATGCAATTTTTATTAGTCGTCTGCAGAGCCAGTATATGTATTGAAAGTGATGGCTGGAAACCCC
Organism: Lutjanus campechanus; assembly: GCA_027495735.1. NCBI lineage: Eukaryota > Metazoa > Chordata > Actinopteri > Lutjaniformes > Lutjanidae > Lutjanus > Lutjanus campechanus. Next base: position 17,603 of record JAJHUR010072745.1, read on the forward strand.
CTACAGGATGTGAATAATGGAAGTCATGAACTCATGAACTGACGTGTTGATAATCATTACATGGGCTGCTGAGTCATCATGATAGAGAAGTCTTATCATAGAGATGTGAAAGTGTTATAAACATAATCACCATCAACCTGGTTGCATGTTGCTGGCTATCTGACCATCGTGGAAGTAAAACTGGAGTGGAACTGGTTTCAGTTTATGAATGGGTCTCACCTTGTTTTGCTTGTTCCAGGGCTACTTCTCCATAGTAAAGCGTATGCATTTATACATTTATGACACCCTTATGTCAGTTGTACTCAACCTGCAGCCCGTGGGCTAAATCTGGCCCTCCAATCATTTTCTTATTCACAATGAAAATAAATTGATTTACACTGGGATTTGTTGTTTATACTTTGGAATGTTAATTGAAAGTGGTATATTGGGCTAAACACTAAAAGAACTTAAATCTGCTGTTCATTCTGCCCATAGAGAAGTAGGAGCAGCTTATGGTTTGTTCCAACATTTGAGTGATTGCATAATGGAAGAAGTTCTAGAATTAGAGCCAGAAAGATCAGTCAGCTGATATTATCAGCCTGATATTGGCCTAGCACAGCTATACCGGTCTATATGTTGGCAGACATTTGTCTTTACAGAGAATAATACAGATTCCTCGTCTTTTTTTTATAGCTTTATAGACAGCATTTTATGTCTTTATGATCCTTTTTCTTCTTTGAAGTTGTTTTTTATTTATAGTTATTTATAATTTTTAAAAGTACCACATACATATATGAGTTATGGACCGTTAAATTTTTCTAAATTTTATCTGTAGTCCTCTGTAATCATTTTATGAGCAGGAGCAGGTTTTGCTCCTGGCCTTCAGTCCTCTGAACACCCTGAACAATGAACTGCAAATTAAAGGAAATGGAGCACAGCAATAATATGAATTATGGTGCTGGACATGTTGACCTGCTTTAAACATTTAAACCATTAGAGGGCGCTGGCCAGTTTGTTTTAGATAAAATGTGTTTTCACTCAGACTTCTAGATGTGACATCCAGTCATATAATCATTTTATGCCATATAATGTCACTGGAAATGAGCCAAAGAGCTGTTGCGATGAATATTAAAGATAAAAGACAGCAAAGGGTTTTTTTCCATAGTGTAATTCATTCTTACACTCCTGCTGCAGACAGATGTGTTTTGCTCAGCAGGTATTATGACCTTGTTTAATACATAGTGTGACACTGGACACAGAGGCTGCTCCTCCCGTCACTGTGTTGAAACTCTGAGTGTCTGGTTAAAGCAGTGGTTTTGGCACCTCGCATCAAATATCTCCTGTATAAACAGTCAAGGAAGACCACACTTGTTCTTAGATATCTGATAGCAGATACCAAGTGAAGGACGTTTTAGGAAATGATTCATTCTGTTGTTCCAGTAAATGACTTGCAGAAAAACATTGTAATGATTTCACTCTCATTTGGAATTGTTCTTATTGGTTTTTGTGGTGTGCGAGTGCCGAGTTTGGGAAGAACAACATGGAGGAAGTTTATAGGATAACACAAGTTTTGAGCATGAGTTTTGTTTTTGTAGTTTAAGTTTAATGGTGTATTGACGAGGCCTGACAATTACTTACATTACATTTACATCCTCACCCTGTCTCTAAAGGAGCGCCCCACCACCCTGCAGAGGAAACTCATTTCAGCCACTTGTATCCGAGATCTCTTTCTTTCGGTCATGACCCAAAGTTCATGACCATAGGTGAGGGTAGGAACGTAGATTGAGTGGTAAAATGAGAGCTTCGCCTTTCGGCTCAGCTCCTTCTTCACCACGACAGACCGGTACAACGACCGCATTACTGCTGCCACTGCACCAATCTGTCTGTCAATCTCACGCTCCATCCTCACTACCTACAGATGTGCGCTTCAACAATCCATGCTGCACTGAGGCATAGATGACAAAAACACACAATCAAACAGTTAAATAAAACAAGAAAAAATAAAGAAATAAAGAAATAAAAAAAAATCAAGCAAAATAAATTTTGTCCATAGAGTTCAAAATCATTTTCCTAATTTTGTAATTTGAACTCATAGTAGCCACGCTGTGAGGTTTACATCAGTCAGTATTCACTTTTCTTCGTCTGTTAGCTTTATATCTTTCACAGACAAATGAAGTGGTCACCAAACCTTCTCAAATAAGTCTCACTTCCCTCTTTGTATGAGATGCTTTTTTTTCCAGAAGAAAAGTTATTAGCATTTGCTAAACCCAGTATGTGACACATGGTCTTCTTGTCTTTTTCCAAAACAGTGAAATGGATTTTTTAGCATGCAGAAAGCACATAGCTATCATTATTCATTTACTTTTGGTATACTTTTGACCTTTTGAATAGAATCCTAAAACAAACAAAAAAACAAAAAAAACAGGGTTCATAGAAGGTCTTTTGAGATCATTTTTTCTATTGTTTTAATTTAGTCCCAGAAAGCTTTGGCGTTCCCACACAGTAAAATAGTGTCCCCTTTTCCTTCATACATTTGGTCAGTTCAGTGTTTATTTGAATTATTGGTACTTGTCATCTGTAATTTTTTTGTATGTTTCAGTAATAGGCTGTGAATGTATAAGCAAGTTCAATTTGTAGACTAAACCACAGATGTGCCAGGTACCAATTTCACTACCTGAACTCTGCAAATCAGCCAGTACAGAGGACCGACTCCATAACAGTGCATTAAAAGTTACTGAAATCTACACAAAGAACAGATTATTTGTTAACAGCTGTATGTTACTAACCCTGTACAGATGTGATATTATTGTTATCGTTGTATGGCCTGGCTCAGGTAAAAAAAAAACTGGCCCGCAGGACACTGGTGGAATGTAGCAGGTTCCTGTTTCAGGACATTAAGTGATATCAAATCTGTTTATAGACTCACATACTCACCAGTACCTGATCCAGCTTTTTAGGCTGTATCAGAGGTATTTCAGATACTGATATCAGTATCAGGGCAAGTTAACAGTTATCAAGAAAATGATCTGCAGATTAATTTATAATGAAAAGAATTGTTAGCTGGAGATCTTGTATTAAGAACTACAGTTGGTAAGATTAAATACTGGTTTTATTGCTATTTCTACCTGTTCAGAGGAACATCTTTTTTTTTTTTAAATATCTATAGGACATTCTATAGGACATTCACTTCCATCACAGTTATTTAAGTGTTATGCTTTCTGTGTCCACAGCAAGAAGACTGTGAAAAGGCCTACTTCAAAATGGACAATGTGCTCATTGATGACCGCCGCATTCACGTAGACTTCAGCCAGTCAGTTGCCAAGATCAAATGGAAAGGGAAAGGTATTCCCACTGAAGCCTTTGTGGTTAACTTGTTTTGAATATTTCTTTTTTTGTTCTAATTTTAACAACCGCTTACGCCAATTCAAACTGAGTTTTTATATTTTTGCTTATCGTCCTCACCTTGATTTGACTCGTAAGCGGAGTCCTGAACTCTCGGCCTTGTCTGTTTCCCAGGTGGAAAGTACACTAAAGATGACTTCAAAGCCTACGAGAAGGACGAGGAGAGCCGATCCAAACTGGCTCTCAAGGATCAAGTGAAACCTAAACAAGAGTATCCTTGTGCGTTAATAGGTTGGAATTAAATCTTCCACTTTTACCCGCTTCATGTCACAACATATCAGCCTGCAGGATTTAACTGCACGGTCTCTGTGGTGGTGCATGTTCCACAATTTCTTTCACAGTTTGATTTGGCAAACCTGTCAGCACTGACTTTCTCAACTTCCTGAGGATTTCCATAACTTTGCCAAAAGTTCCAAGTATGACCTGCTGCTGGAGGAGGAAGAGGAGGCAACAAGCCATCGGCACTCTGAGAAGAAACACAAGGAGAGGAGGCACCATCATTATTCAGATGATGAGGACAGCAGGAAGTCCAAAAAGCACAAGGTATTTTCACACAGTGACGCAGTACTTATTTTGAAGTTATGGGGAACCTGATCTGGAATCACATTTTCTCTCGAAATCTGTGTGTAGACGTATATATGATGTACTGTACAAATCATCTGTCAAGTTAAACCTCAAATCAATGTTTAAAAAAAAAAAAAACTTTTTGCAAAAGATGAAAGCAGCCATGTAAGTAATCACACCTGCAAACTTGTTGTCTTTTGCCAACAATCGGCATTTTTTTAGTGTCAATCAGGTCATTCTCATGAATACTATAGATCCAGATAATCCTTTAAAAGGGGCGGGGCAAATGTGTCTATCAAAACATGAGGTAAGCTTTTATTTCCATAGACAACATGAACATGCACTGTTGCTCTTGTAGTGTTTGGAGATTACAGTGCGTTGTTTATTTGTTCACACTGAACAAATGATGTGAAGAACACAAGAATGATTGTTCGTGACATGCCAGAGTTTTGCCGTGAATCAAGTTTGATTCCCTGCAGCCTGAGCAAATAAAATACTGGTAACAGCACAGCAGCCACTGGCTCACAGAACAACTCAACTTACATAAAGTGTGGACTGTTTAAAGCCACCATCCTGATATATAATGTTAACTAAACAAGCTAGCATTAGCTAGCTTCATTCAACTCAGTTACTAGTGGTGAAAAGTAATTAAGTACAAATTTGAGGTACTTGTATTTTAGTATTTCTTTTTCAGTATCAGTTAGTAGTTCATTTGCAGATTCAGATTAACATTTTGTTTTATGACATGGCTTTGTTAAATACTCAATTCTGATTGGTCCATTACAGCATTCTAAGGTGAGTTATTTCTTTATAGCAGACCGTGGTTATGTATAACAGACTTGTTATGAAGAACAGACCATTGCTGTGGACACAGTTCTGATTATAGATTCTGGAGGAACAAAAAAATCATTGTTAAAATCATTTTAAAAGTAATATTTTGTGTCACAAAAATGTGTACCAAATTTTGTAAGTAACAATGTAATAAGCGGGATAATCCTCCACGTTGTGTTGGGATTTATTTTAACAACCTGCTCACTGTACATTATCACTTACATATAATCAATAAATAAACTCTTATATTCTTGTATCAGTAGGGCTTAATTGGTCCCCAGGGGGAAGTCCACAAGCTACTCAGCAGTATATAAAGTAATATATAAAACACATGTATATAAATTAAAATTAGCTCCACGTTTATTAGCTGCAATTTTAAAGCAATCAAGATATTAATGCATTAATAATTCTTATCTAATATCCAGTTCTGAAATGAACTATTCTGCATAATCATTGGTTTTACTTTTGATACTATATTTTGTATATTTTGGTGCTAATACTTTTGTAGTTTTACTTAAGTAACATTTTAAATTCAGAACTTTTACTTGTACTGTTGTATTACTACTTTCAAACATGCAAATGCTTGTGCAGGTGAATAGACTTTAAAAAAAAAATTTTAAAAAGAAATCAAAGTATGTTTTCTCCTCGTATTCTAATCTCGAAAAGTTTTATTTGTATTAAAATCACAAACATTTTCTTCAGTGTGAGAATGTCCCCGGACCCAGCAACTTGACTTTAGTTTCATATCAACTCATCACTGTTTTTACCACTCTAGAGTTTGCAGGTCTGATACTGCAAATGTCCTACATTCTGATTGTCTGTGGATGTACAGTACTGTGCAAAGATTTTAGGCAGTTGTGAGGAAATGCTGTGAAGTAAGAATGCTTTCAAAAATATAAAATGTAATTGTTTATTGTCATCAATTTACAAAATGCAAAGTGAGAAAAAAAAAGTCAGAAAAAAATCTAAATCAAATCAATATTTGGTGTGACCACCCTTTGCCTTCAAAACAGCATCAGCTCTTCCAGGTACACTTGCACACAGTTTCTGAAGGAACTCGGCAGGTAGGTTGTTCCAAACATCTTGGAGAATTAACCACAGATCTTCTGTGGATGTCGGCTGCCTCAAATCCTTCTGTCTCCTCATGTGATCCCAGACAGACTCGATGTTGAGATCAGGGCTCTGTGGGGCCCAAACCATCACTTCCAGGACTCCTTGTTCTTTATACTGAAGATAGTTCCTAATGACATTGGCTGTATGTTTGGGGTCGTTATCCTGCTGCAGAATAAATTTGGGGCCAATCAGACGCCTCCCTGATGGTACTGCATGATGTATAAGTATCTGCCTGTATTTCTCAGCATTGAGGACACCATTAATCCTGACCAAATCCCCAACTCCATTTGCAGAAATGCAGCCACAAACTTTCAAGAAACCTCCACCGTGCTTCACTGTTGCCTGCAGACACTCATTAATGTACCGCTTTCCAGCTCCTCAGTGAACAAACTGCCTTCTACTACAGCCAAATATTTCCAATTCTGACTCATCAGTCCAGAGCACCTGCTGCCATTTTTCTGCACCACAGTTCCTCTGTTTTCATGCATAGTTGAGCCACTTGGCCTTGTTTCCATGTTGGAGGTTTGGCTTTTTGGCCACAATTCTTCCATGAAGACCACTTCTGGCCAGACTTCTCCAGATAGTAGATGGGTGTACCTGGGTCCCACTGATCTCTTCTGGTTCTGAGCTGATGACACTGTTGGACATCTTCCGACTTCAAAGGGAAGTAAACATAATGTGTCTTTCATGTGCTAAGTTTTCTTGGCTGACCACTGCGTCTACAGTCCTCAGTGTTGCTTGTTTCTTTGTGCTTCTTTAAAAGAGCTTGAACAGCACATCTTGAAACCCCAGTCTGCTTTGAAATCTTTGCCTGGGAGAGACCTTGCTGATGCAGTATAACTACCTTGTGTCTTGTTGCTGTGCTCAGTCTTGTCATGGTGTCTGACCTGTGACACAACCTCAGCTTGGTAGCAGAGTTTAGCTGTTCCTCACCCAGTTTTAAGCCTCCTACACAGCTGTTTCTGTTTCACTTAATGACTGTGTTTCAACCTACATATGATATTGATGATCATTAGCACGTGTTTGATTAACCAGTTATACCAAACACCTGACTATGCTCCTACAAAATCCCTGACTTTGTGTACCTGGAAGAATTGATGCTGTTTTGAAGTCTTTGCTTTGAAGTTTTTGCTTGAAGTCTAACAGGCATTCTGCACAATGGCAGATACAAATTTTTGCTTATTTACTATTAATAGTGCAGTGATGGTGGTTACTGTCTATGGCGGTGTCAGATATACATCTGAACACTGAACAATGAACATGTGTTTTACTTTGATTTGGACTACGTTTGTTGGAAGCGTGCAGGTTTGGCTGTAACCGTCCTTACACTGTTCAGTATTAGGTCACCAGTCTCTTTACTCTTAACTAGCTAACTATTGAACCTGTCAATCACACACCAAAAGCAACACCTAGGGAGGAGCAGTATTCCATATTTAGGGGTTTGGCTGTCTGATGAAACAATTTACAAAACAACTGGGCCTCAGGAAATAAGGCTGTTAAAATCAAGACGTCACAAAGGAAGTAAAGCAAAAACTAAAACTGGGAAGCAGTTAACAGCAGCAGGTTTGAGTTGTTTAAACTTGTTTAGCAAAGAGCTGCAGTTAATTGTTACTTTGACAGTAACCAAACAAACACACACACACCAGAACTTTTTTTTTCTGAGATGCAGATTTACTGATTTAACTGGATGATTGCTGAGTAACTACGTCATACCTGGAACACTGAGTGATGTACACAGAGCTCTTCCTGATAAATAAAGCCTGATTCTTTGAACACGCTCCTGCATGCACAGATGTTCACAGTCACACATGGGCGCACACACACATACACAAACACATATAGTCTCCATCTCGCTGTCTCCTCAGTTAATTCACCCAGACAAGTAGTGGAAATGGCTGTTTTTGCATTGCATTGTAATTAATAAGTGGGATCCAAGTGTAAACCCTAAAAATCACTGCAGCATACAGATGTTACAGCTGCTGTCTGAGGTCTCTTGTCCTCTGTTGTTCCTGCCACTTCTTATCGTTGTACTTGAGTCAGTTTTACAGTGTCTTTGTTTACATGCAAGGAGTTACCAGGCTGGCAGCCTTTTATCTTAAGTCTTATCCAGGCTGTTTACTTTGACCTTTGATATTTTCAGTTTCCTTGTTGTCATTAAAAACATATTGACAGCCTGTAGTGCCATGCAGAAAGAGGACAATGGGTTACATAAGTGATAGAGGAAGTTGTGCTAGTAAATATGCAGCAGTCTCATCCTGATAGAAGTAGTTCAGAGACACATGGGCAACAGTGTGACTGTCTGCAAGTGCATGACTGCAGTGCATGAGGAATTCACCGTTATAGGCTGGAATAAATAAAAAGAATTTTTGGTTAATTTAAGCTTTAGCTGACACATCTTTTCCCCTCTCTTAGATGACTAGCTGTTAAAGGAGTAGTTCACCCCAAAATTAAAATTCAGTCATTATCTTCTCACCCTCATGCTGATTGAAGGTCGGGTTTAGTTTTTTAGTCCACAAAACTCTGCTGGAGTTTCACAGGAAAACAGTGTTGCAGAATCTCCCAAATAATGGAAGTGAATGGTGACCAGTTTTCAAATGTAAAAAACAGAATAAAAACATAAAATGCCTCCAAACTGCTCGTGTGGCGTAATCCAAGTCTCCTAAAGCCCCGACATGCCAAACCGACCAAAAAATGTTATTTACACCATGTTGTAAGCCTGAATCTTCACTGTAGATCCTTAGATTGGAGCCACATTCACATGCACACCATCTGAACTGGGTGTGTGTGTGTTTTGTGACAGGGTGCAAATGGCATGTCGGGACAATCTAGCCATCGAAAAACATCTTGTTCAAACTGTGAAACAAATATTCTGCTCATTAAAAGAAGAAATACACAGCCCATAACCCACCTGTGGGTCATGACCCAGTCTTTGGGAATGACTGGGTAATTGGATCATATCGGATTTTATTTCATGACTTTTTTAAATACTAGATTCTGACTGGTCATTTATAGCATTCTAAGGTCAGGTATAAGAGGCCATTGCTAAGAACAACAGACTACAACTATGCACGCATTTCTGATTATAGACTCTGGAAGAGCAATAAAATCATTTTTGATGGCTTTTTATAAGTAAGCATGTAATAAGTGGGATAATGTACAGTGAGCAGGTCATTATTGCCAAATAAACCACCATTATCCTGTACATATCAGAGTATAACCCCCATAAGATGTAAATTGATTTTAAAAAATGAAATACATGATATATAGCTTAGCCCTATTTATGTTGTCAGCATGTATAATAATCCAGACCTTTAGAAAGCTGTATGCAGCAGGCAGACTACAGTATAATGTAGAATTTAGCGTGGTCACCACAGGTTTGTCAGAGCCACAGTAATGATACCAATAGTCAGTTTAGCTCTGAGTTTATGTATGAGTCGGTGTACAAGTTTCCTCGTTCTTCCTGCCTCACACTATTTAGTTTGTTTTTTATTTCAATCTGTGTAAGAGTCCTTTATCTCTGCTGCCTTTTGCCATGTGAAACACACTTGTGTTTAAACATAATAAACACAGTTTAAAGAAAAAACTTAGACAGCAGGTCAGGTATGTCTTGTCGAAACTGAATTCCTTCCATGTTGTTAAATAAATATGGCTGCTGATAGTAAACACTAAACAAGGACTGTATGCTCAAAAAAACACTTCTAAAGCTGGAATTATACTTCCCGCGCAAGCCAAGGATAGCTAGGGTTCGTGTGATGTAAATTTTGTCATCAGAGTGTGAACATGTAACTAATTTGTTGTGACCGCAGCACTACACTACAGCAACCTGTGGAAAACCATCTGTGCATGCGGAATAAGACTAGTTAAACACTGTGTTGAATTCCAAAGCTTAACGAGCCAAATATACTTGATTAATCTGCTCTTCATGACAATGGTTTCCTTTGTCATGTTGGTGTAGAGATCACATGTACTGCAGTCAATACAGATGCTCATATACTACTAATGCTTGAAAAAAGAAGGAAATTTGTAATATATTTACTGTAATACATCATAAAATGACCACGATGTGTCATCAGAGGTCAAGGAAACACTTGGAAAACTACAGCTGCAGTTTCCCCTTTTGAAATTTCTATTCCAGACCAGAATATCTGTTTTATATTATGTCTGTTTGCATTAATCAGAGTTCAAATTAATGCAGATTTTTTTCCAAATGAGTATCTGTTTATGAGTCTCAAGAAATTGTTAATAATGTGGTAGAAGGAGTAGATGTTTATACATTTTAAATTGAGCAAAATGTGAATGGAGTTTGGCAGCAGTGAGACAGGGAGCCACTTAACTCATCATCCAGAGCGTGTTACTTCAGAGCAGTGAGCTTTTGTTTTCAGGATAACCAGCTTAACTTCACATTGACAGACAATGGACAGTTATAAACAGCTGATTAACTTCCCGTGGGGGACTTCTCATTGTTTGTTATTATCAGTTTACAGTGTTGTGCACATTCTGAGCTCCTGCAGCCCGCCTGTCTCTGTTGTGTTTGGGGAGGAGGGGGCAGGTGGAAACAACTCAATTCAACCATAGATCATAAATTATACAGAATTACATTCTATTTAATATACAGTCTGACTCCAACTCACTATTATTTTTTTCACATGCAGTAGTTACATGTTGCTCCTTCAACACTGTGACCATCAGAGAAGGTACTGTTTTTGAATGCTTTAAGGTAACTTCTCATCGTGAGACAGAATTTCACAATTGTGTCTCAAAGTAATGAGATACTTTCTGATCAGATGAAGGTGTGAGATCTTTATTTAACGAAGGTCCATATGCTCCATAACGGGCTAAGCAGGAAAAAATCCCACATGACAGGGCATACAAATCAGGAGGTTAATAAATAGCAACCAGTACATACCAAACAATGCATACAGTGAACAGTAGGTCTCATAATTTACCTGAACACTTCCATCAAAGAGAGTTATCATAACTTCCTTAAATAACTATAACCATTTCCTGTTCAATCAGGAAGTTGGGGCAGACTCTACTGGTAGGAAAAGCACAGGTGTTACTCGTGACATTATTGACGGCTCTATTCAAATATCTCATTAAGCCATGGCAGTGTGTCTGTAAGTGTGTTTTACATCCATCTGTCCAGTGTAAATACCAGGGGAAAAAGTCAAAATATAGAAGCATCAATAAATGCAACCAACTGCAATAGAAACAGACTTGGTGAATAAATCATGACGAACATAATTATGCAACTATAAGCGTTACTGAAGCCTTCACTCTACTGAAGAGATGGAAAATGGCAGTAGACGGAAACATCAGGTGTGAGTGGAGCGATGAGGAGACTGCAACCCTCCTCACATTAATACATAAATGCACATTGTTTTCATTCATCTGAGGTTTGACTGCAGTTCTTTTAAATGATGCTATCTCACTGTGTCCTCTTTATCTGCAGTGGTTTAATGGCAAAATCGACTTGAAGTCCTGCTCCTTTTTGGTAGGGATGAACAATTTAGAAAAAAATATATAATTGCAATTATTTTGACTGATTTTGCAATTGCAATGTGATTTGCGATATTGGAAGTAATGATCATTATTCTTATTTTGATTGGAAAATATTAAAGTGACCATGGTGTATTTCCTTTTTTCAGTAATCTGTAACAAATGAAGATGTTTTTGAAGTTGTAGCACAGGACATCTCTGCCTCAGGACATTCATTCATTTCAAAGTTTTTTGGCAGATTTTTCAGCCCAACTGTTGGCTCTGTGCTAACAGTTGTGAAAGCTTGGGACCTTGGCCAACTTCCTGTTTCCTGTACTTAGATGTGCTCGTCCTATATCTGTTTAAAAGGAAACCAAATTTTGAAGGTAGTTAAAAGATGTTGCTGAGGCACCTGTAAAAGCTATATACATATAGTCACATCTTAAACAAAGCACTCGCTAACTAGCTAGCTAATCTACATCAATCATTGCCTTGCATTTTGCTAACTTAAGATGTGACTATATGTAGCTTATACAGGAAAGGAGAAAGTTGACAAACTTTCACTTGCTTAACTGGTACTGGAGCAAAGAGCTATAAGGGGGCGCGTCAGTTCGAATGGGGCTTTTCCACTGGTGCTTTTGGCTGCGCCGAGTCAAACCGTGCCACGCTGATTTGCATTTCCATTACCACTTTTATCGCTTTGCCAAGTTGCGCCTAAGATGGACGTACTCTGGAGTGGGGCCAAAGCCTCCAAGCGGGTTGGGCTTGCAGTAGTGTCTCGTCGACCACGGCCAACCCACGACAACCTTCCTTTTGCCCTCTTGAACAAGCAAGTGTTGCGATACTGAGCTTGGGTGTGCAGGAGAACAGAGAGAAAGATGTTTCTAAGTCTCTTTATGTTCAGCTCTCAGTGCTTCTGTAGCTTCTAACTGAATCTCTCTGATTTGACATGTAGTTTCTCTCCTCTGTCGCTGTTTGTACTTTCATTTGTACTTTCTGCATTATTTTACCATTTCATATTCAATTTCAGCTGTTGGGGTCGTGGTTAAGTTACTACTGATGAAACCCCAGAATGTTCTGCTTCATAACTAAGTGTTTAAATAACAAAACAACACAGGGCTTTATTGTGAAGAAATCAAGGAAAGAGCATGTTTATCCCTGAGACCTAGATGAACGGTTTATCCACCGCTTTATGGCCTTTCGACTTGAGCCTCCTCGAGCTCGTCTTATGGTAAAAGACACGCCTTCAAGTGGGTAGCCCTGTTGTAATGAAAATACAACAAAAATACAAGCTGGGCTTATGGGCCGAGTCAAGCCAGGCCAGCTCTGTGTATGGAAAGTGATATAAAATATAAATATTCTCATAAGAGACTAATGGATGGAAACACACATTAATTGACAGTTATTTTTGCTGGAATTTGGTTAAAATTTGTGCTAAATTTGGATGGAAACCACAAATACCGTGATATTTATAGCTAAATAGAAGTATGACCTCTTTCATTTTATTTTTTATCTCTGTGCTTTTTCTACTATGACATGTCAAATGCTAAAAAGTTCTATTGGATTAGTTATGTAGCTAAGGTGTGGTGTTTACTCACACTGTGGAAACAATGAATCTTCAGGGGAAACCTCACAGTGCACTATGCCGTGCAACTACAAAGTAGCAGTTTCTCCAGGAAGTAACAGTTTTTCCAGGAAACAGATCCCCATGTCAGTTTCTAGTCAGATGCTGTGGTAAATGTGGGCACCCACAGTGACAGCTGGCTTCCCAACTGCATCAACAGACCACATGCTCACCCTACACAAAAGACCTGATCATTCTGACTTATAATTAATTTAGTGTCTCATAGCCTTGAGATACCTTTTCATAGTAATTATTATTATGATAGGATCTATGATAGGAGACAATTGAGGGTTTTTTTCAATATTTACAGTTGAGGGATTATTTTATAAGGGAAATACAAAAATTTTAAAAATGGAAAAAGAAATTGTTACTTGATATAATGATATGGACGTACAATGGAACACAATTCAGGGCACTTTCAGCAGTGCACCAAAACTGAAGAGACTAAACCTTCCTCAACTATGTACACCAGGCTAACTGGGAGCTACATGTTGAAATTACAAGATAATAATGGCTCAACATGTCTCAAACACAATACAACAAGTTCAAGGACATGGAGGGCGTTTGGATGCAAGAATCTAACCTGCTGCTTCATCACACCTAAAATGAAGAGTAAACAAACTGGGTCACAACAGTCATGTTGGAGGTTATGTGGGAATAGAGAGCAAAACACACACATTTTTGAAAACATGAAAAATATGACCTAAACTCGTCAACAAAAGTTTGGAAATGTGTTTGGTGGATGATATCTCTGTTGTCACTGTATTATTAGCATTGTGTCTTATGTCACTGGAAAGCCTGTTGATTTCCCCTACAATGATGTCCAATTTGTAAGGATCCTGCATTTGTGTGATGAGCAGCACAGCTGATTATGTGGGTGGATCCCAAGTGAAATGTGCCAAATGTCCCTGCAAATGTCAAACAGTGTATTGGTATTGATAGTGCCTCTATTGTTTTGAGTTGTTTTGGGATTGGCTGATTGAACTTTCTATCACTAACAAGCAACAAGACATTTTTTGTAATTTTACACTTTCATTCATTGAACAAACAGTCAGGAGCCTCAGGCTTTCCAGTGATATAAGACACAATGCTAATAATACAGTGACAACAGAGGTAGAACCAACCAAACAAATTTCTTTTCTTTTTTTTTTTCTTTTTTTTTTGACAAGTTTATTTGCTTGGACTGAGGAGAAAAAAAAATTGTAAATGGAAGAGATGGATGATTTATGACAAAGTGGAAAATGTACATGGACCCATACACGTCAAAATAATGGACTTGTATTCACCCTTCTTCAACAAAAGACACTTACAATCATGGCTTTTATGTTTTGTTTTTGTTTGTTTTTTTGTTTATTGCCTTTTTTTCTGTATTTCTGTACCAAAAAAACAAACTTTGTCATAAATTTGACATGGCTTTGTCAGGCTTTCTGTTCTGGAACTGCACATATTCAGTTTACAGTGATAATGGTGACAGATTTAACATCTACATTGTTAGTCATTCCATTTTTGAAACACTCAGTCTTCAGTACTACAGAGAAATCAACAAACTAGGGATGTGCTGATTTCATTGCCAATTTCTGTATTTTTTTCTTTTTAGACTGTCTGTCTTTTCTTTATCCTGCTCTTGGAATCTGTCACTAACGCTGACTTCATGCCAGCATGTGTCTGTAGCTGTGACCAGCGCTGTTGTGACTGTGACTGTCTGTGTCACTGCACGCAAGTAATCACCATCATGTGGAGCATGTGTGTAAATTTGACCAGTGCAGAATTGCTAAGGTGACGCTGACCGGCCTGTCACTGGTCAGGGCCGGTCACGCTAAAAAACAGCAGGTTCTGGTCTCCTGCCGGTCGATTGCTGGGTCTGTAAAGCTACGTGTCTCAGGCTGAATACCAGCATCCTCACAGTTGTTGATCAGGACTTGGTGTAAGCATGTTGCATGTTTATATTCTCACTAATGCCAATGATATTTAGATATCATACTCCTTAGGTATCACAATTTGGTACTGAATGATGAGGCATTTATTAATAGTGGACACAAATCGACACAAATGGGTCAATGCCATAAAAGCATCAAAGTTCTGTACCCAGCCTTTGTCCAGACCAGTGGAACCAATCCACAGTCCTGAACACAACCTTACTTGCCTGTCTTTACAGGTGTGTCTTTCTGATCTTTATCTCACACCCTCGTGTTTTCTCTGACATTTCCAGGACAGCGAAGATAGCCGGCGAGACAGGAAGACAGGACGTCAGCGCTCTCGATCCCGCTCAAGATCCCGTTCCAGGGACAGGGATCACAAACACGGCAAGTCCCGGGTCAAACACGGGAAGGAGGACCGCAATAAAGGCCACAGCCGCAAGGACAGGAGCCGCAGTCGCTCACCCAGGAAGTCCAAGGACAAAGACAGGAGCAGGTACAGATGAGGTCCACAGACAGGTCATGAACTGTATGCAGCATGAATTATATGGCATCTGAATATTCACAAGTCTAAACCTACCAGCTTCCCTTTAAATCACCGGACTTTTAGAAAATAAAACAGATGATTATCAGTTCCTTGTCACATTGTCTTGGAAGAACAAATGTTTTTTACATGTATATTAAAAGTTCAAAATTCCCCAAAATGTGACACTTGTCTTATCTTTTTTTTCAATTATTTCATTTGAATTCCACGACAGACTTCCTTCTCTGTTCTCTACTACCACTGCAGCTTCCCCCTCCCTTCACACCCTTCCCAATTTAGAACCATTTTGTGAATGATTAATACCTCACCTTTGACTTTGGTTTCTAACAGGTGGGGGGTTTTCTACATTCATAAAATGTGAGCATGGAAAATTGCTGGGTGGAGTGTGTCTCCACAGCACTGAGGGAA
>JAJHUR010072746.1:0-27058 GCA_027495735.1 Lutjanus campechanus
ACACATAAATGGAAAAAAAAAAAAAAAAAAAAAAAAAAAAACGAGAAAAAAAAAAAAAAAAAAAAAAAAGACAAAAAAAAAAAAAAAAAAAAAAAAAACTGTGAGAGAGGAAGAAAGCATCAAACCACTGCTCCTTTTCATGCACCAGCAGAGGAGAAAGAAACAGCTAAGTCAGGGTGTGTGTGTGTGTGCGTGTGTGTGTGTGTGTTGCCTTATATCTGTGTTGTCCCCGCCTCGTATGTGACAGCTTGCAGCCGTGATGGGACCCCATGGGAGCGGGGAGCGGATTCACTAACCTGCCGGTGTCTGAGACCGACGCGCGCCTCCAATCTGGTGGTCACATGGGGTGGATGAGGAGGAGGAGGAGGAGGACGCGGAGGGTGTGGGTGGGTAGAGGAGGGGGTGTCGATGATGATGAGAAAGGGGTTAGTTAGATTATTAGGGGCTGTCGGGGCCGCCGTGCGGGGCAAACTGTTGTGCGGAATGGAGCTGAAAAGTGCGCACAATGGTATTTCACGCGTGTTAAAGGTGAAAAGTGCGCACAATGGCGCTTGGAGTTTTGCGTCATGCTGCTCGGACTATTGTGCGCAATCACCAGGGGACTATTAGAGAGTTATTATGCTCTTAATGATTGACTGTTCGTGCTCCAAAACAAAAGCTTTATTATATTTTTCATCCTCAAATTATTTTATTTTGAAAGGTAATATAAAATAATATGCTGTCATGGGAGGCATGGTGTATCTAGACAGATTCTGAAGTTGAAATTAGAGCTGCAGCATCAATCGATTACGAAGTGATTATTAGATAATTATTATGCTCTTTAATTATTGACTGTTCCTGTTCAAAAACAAAACATTTCTTCTCGTTTTCATCATCAAATTGTCTTATTTTGAAAGGCTATATGAAATAATATATTGACAAGGAGGCCATGGTGTATTTGCAAAGATTTTGAAGTTGAGATTAAAGCTGCAATGACTAATTGATTATGAATTGATTATTAGATAGTCATTATGCTCTTTAATGACTGGATCCTCATACTCAAAAGCAAAACCTTTATTCTGTTTCTCATCCTCAAATTATCTTATTTTGAAAAGCAACATAAAATTTTATACATGCCCTTAGAGGCCATTGTGCATCTGCAAAAATTGAAAGTTGAGATTAGAGCTGCAGTGATTAATCTATTATTAAAATAATCACCAACTGTTTGGATAATTGATTAATCGGTTTGATTTTAAAGGGAAAAAGACAAAATTCTCTGATTTCAGCTTCTTAGATGTGAATATTTCTTCTTTTTTTTTCACACCAAACTGAATATATTTGGGTTGTGGACAAAACAAGACATTTGAGAACATCATCTTGACATTTTCTGACATTGTATAGACAAAACAAGTAATCAATTAATTGAGAAAAATAACTGACAGATTAATCAATGTTGAAAATAATCGTTAGTTACAGCCAAGGTGACATTTTTGATTGAAGGCCAAAATGTTGGACAACTAAAATAAAATTTCAGAGTTTGGTAAAAAAAGAAAGAAAAAAAAGAGGCCTGTAGGAAATTAAGATAAAAAATGTGATTATATATATAGATGAGATAATAATAATGTTCTCCTTTCATATAATAATAATAATAATAATAATAATAGTAATAATAGTAATAATAGTAATAATAGTAATAATAATAATGTTTTTTGTCAATGAATTTCGCAATATCAAAGCACGTGAATCCAAACAATGTTAAATCTATTAAGTAGATAATAAAAACTAAAAATAAAATGCTGATGACAAAAAGTCAAAATGTTCAAAATGTGGAGAGAGAGAGAGAGAGGAGCAGCTGTGGAGGTGGGAAACAGATCCGGTGAAAGACGGGGAGTCGAGAAGAAAAACACACCGAGCCCGCTCCACATAATAACCCCATTATAAGCCTCATCAATGATGTAATGAAAGCAAACAGTGTGAAAATTGCCTGTAAACAGTTGGATCTGAGTCTCCTGATGAATTCAGTGTCTCTTTTATCAAAGCGAGGATGAGCCAGAGAGGATGGGAGACGCAGGGAGGGTGGATGGGAGGGAGGGTGAGTGGGCGTGTAGGGAGGTCCACTTCCAGCTCCCCTCAGCCAATGAAGGCTTGTCACAGGGGACTCACGTGGCCGAGGCGCTCTTAAAACCTAGCTCCTGACTTTTCCTCAAGTTCAATTTTTTGGGATTCCCTCCCACCTCCCATCACATCTCGTCCTTTTTACTTGCCAGTTGTGACTATTTAACCCAGTTTACCTCTGCGTTTTTTGCGCTTGTGCGGCGCGCATCGCATCGTTCCTCTTTTCTTTTTTTCTTTTTTTTTTACGCTGCTCTCTTTTGCTGCTGCAGCTCTCGGACTCCTCTTTCTCCCTCCTTGTGTGTCTGCTTCGTGCTTTGTTTTTTTTTTTTAAGGTTTTGTTGTTCTGTTTGAAAGAATGAGAACAGTTTTCATGCATCGTCTGTGTGGACACATGACGAGCTGTCCTCCGCTCCTGTCTCAGGTCCGACGCGCCTGAACCTGTCCATGGTGCTGAAACGCGAAGACGCCGGTGCGCTGCTGCTGCTGCTACTTCCTCTGCTCCACAATTTCCCGAAATAGTCTTTATCTCTGCATCTTGGTGAGATAATTTCAGCAATAACTGTCGCAACAGAAGGAGTTGGTCTTGAAGGAAGCACAAAGAATCGATTGTGACTTCCTCCGCGGCTGCATCGATTTCAGGAGGACTCGTCTTTCCAGACTTGACAAAAAAGACAAGAAGAAATCCGGACGCATGGACGATTGTTTTAACGCAACTTAGCCTGGAGATATTTCCTCTTTAAAGCACCAGTTGGGGAGCTGGAAATAGCGGATGAATAATCTTCATTTGTAGCGTATCCAGAAACATTTTCCTTGGTGCGGGGAGGGGGGTTCTTCCTCAGCTGAGACTTTAACACCCCCTCCTCCCTCCCTCCCTAAAAAAAAAAAAATCAAACTTGTCCTGAATACCAAATGGTAGTTTGAGGAGGCCTCGGTGAAGACAATGGAGGCGTCCGCCAACGGGTCCAGTTTTGGCATAGACTCGCTGCTGTCCCACAGGCCCGGGAGTCCCGTGTCCAAGGGGGACAGCCTGGTGGGGGAGTGCCGCTCGCCTCTGGAGTTCAGCCCGCGATCAGACGTGGAGAGCGGTTGCTCGTCGCCACCGTCGCCGCGCCGGGAGTGCGTGGAGGAGGTGGCCCAGAGGCAAGGTCACGGCGTGGGCCTGCCGCCGCACCTCCAGCACGCGGCGCAGATCTCGGCGGGGTCGCAGCAGAGGACCGTGACCTCGTCCTTCCTCATCAGAGACATTCTCGCGGACTGTAAGCCCCTGGCCGCCTGCGCGCCCTACTCCAGTAATGGACAGCCGACTCAGGAGGCGGGCAGGCTGGCCTCCAAGATAGCGGACGACTTTATGGAGAAAATCCACAGCAACTCGTCGTCGGACAGCGAATACAAAGGTAAGGACAGAAAACTGTGTGGGAGGGAGCTGGAGATTTGAGGCGAAACTGATTTCGCCTTCTGTTTTCAGACTGGACTTTTGTCTGCTGTAGAGAAATATTTACTCTGTTTAAAATGTGATTCTTGCTGTATCTCAAGTACTTTGGTTCCTTTGAGTTTTTACAAAACTACATTGTTTTGCTTGTAGTTCAGCTGCAGCTTGTCTGGTGTTGGTGCTTATTTCATTGTCAAATTTTAAAAATTTGGACAAACCTCATAAAATAATAATTCAGTAATAAAACAAAATGGTTTATAGAGGAGGTTTGGCACAAAAATGTGTGGTGTAATCTGGAAATATAGAGTTGGAACAACAACAAAGTAAATTTCAATGAAAGCCGAACTGCTATTCAAAATATTATTTAAGCATTTCGCCACGCTTGATATGAAAAAAAAAACATTTAGATATAGTATTAAAACATGAACATAATTAAAACCTAAATTCTTTAGGTGTTTTGGTGGACTTTTTCCAGACTGTTTAGTAATGCAATAATGATAATAATAATAATAATAATAATAATAATAATAATAATAATAATAATAATAACAATAATAATAACGTATTGTTCAATAAACTCAATATATAAATAAAATAATAAAATAATTTGTAGAAAAAAGTTTTTAAAAAACTAACATATTTTGATCTTTATTAATAAATTGACAATACATTATTTTAACAGCAGGCCACTGGAAACCATCAATAACGCCAAAATCGAGCCGCTGCACCGCTGCTGCATCGCGGTGGTGGAAACGTGAGATTTGTCGGGCTAATAATGAGTTCATTATCATTAAGTTTGTACATTTAAAATCAACCGGCTGCATGCCCTGCGTGTATGCGCGGCGCGTTTCAAGCTTCTCGCATTAGCGGAATATCCAGAAAGCATCTGTTGATGTCAGGGAGGCAGGAACGGCAGAGATGACAGGGTCGCCTCCAGATAAATGCCATCAAGTGCCTCTCTCTGTTTCCAATCATGTCAGCCATAACAGACATGTCACCTCCATTGACAGTTTAATGAAGCAGTGCCTGGAAAGACGACGACCGCTGTAGGCAAGGCAAAATATAAATCTAACATTTAACAATATATCTAAAAATTACTATTATTATAATAATAATTATTATTAATATTATTAATATTATTAATTTATTTCATATTATATTATTATTTGGTTTTGTTCACTTCTAGGCTCATTTCTCACTTTTCTTGTAAAGCTATTGATACGGCTTCGCGTAATCAATTCCGTGAGTGCGCGTGCGTGCGTGCCTATGTGCGTGCGCGTGTCACGGCGCGGATGGAGCTGCTCATCGACGCGCTGATTGATTGAAGGAGCCGCGGGGCCCACAGAGCGCCTGCACGGTGGCTTTGATTTCCGTCAAACCGCCCTCTATAATATTTCAGGGATTTGATGCAATTTGTCCCTCGCGCTAATCAGATTTGTAAGCGCGCGCGGCCGCAGCGCAGCGGCTCTTGATTTGCGCTCATTTCCGCGCTTCTGTGAAGTTCCTGCGGTCGCGGTTGAAAGGCTCTGTCCTTCCCTTGTGGCTCAATTAGGCGGATTATTGTGCTTCTTGAGACGACTCAACTATTCAACTACCAAGATCTCTCGCCTCGCTCGCTTCTTTTCTTTTTCTTTTTCTTTTTCTTTCAGAGAATTGACAATAAGGAGTGTAGCTATATATCAATGCTCGCCCTGACATGACACCACGCAGGAAAAGAACAAAGACTGACGGGAGAAATATCAGATTGGAAGTGCGAATATTGGGAGAAGCTTTTCATAACAATTTAAGACCATATCAAATAGCTCCATATAGCCCATAGGCACCGTCTCCAGCGTCGTGATTTCACGCTGTAACACTGACTCTTCTCAAATGCACATAAATAGTTAGAAAAACCCAACATGCTGCTAAAATGTTTTTAAAACATTTTTAACAATAAATGCTTGAAGCGTTCTTGTCTTTCAAATTCGCATCAAGCAAATAAGCCATGCCTTTGATTCACTTTGTTCAAACCAGTGATTTAAAATCATCAAAATACAAGTTTTGTTCTCTGCGGTCTCCTCTCTTTTTTTTCTCACACTGACGTAAAACATAATAAAATTACACGTATAAACAAATTAAGTGTTATATAGTTCCAAAGTTGGACTTAATTGCTTTTTTGCCAGGGGTTGCTTTCCCTTAAATATTATTATACTATTTTTTAGCCGTATTAAAATAATAAACCTGGCGAATCAATTAGCCAATTAGGCCGTTATTTATATATCGTATGGTATGCAGCTCAGTGTTTTCCCATTTAAAAACAGAGATACTGAATGTTGTTTGAATTCTGGTTTGTTTTGATCACTTTTAGACTGTCATATTTTACATTTTCTCCTGAATATAAATCCTTGATCAAAGGAAGCAGCTTCACACTAATGAAAAGCTACAGTGTCATAAAATGGATTTCTTTCAATGTATTTTTTTTAGTTTAGTTTCATTTTTCTGCCTTATATGATGCTTCTGCACAGATTTATTTACGCCTCCGTCCACACAAAGATGGATGTAACGTTATATTACACAGCCTTATTGGCTCTGTTTACGCATTCTTCTGTTCCTCTTTTTTAAAGATAAGATAAGATAGACTTTATTGATCACACAACGCGGAAATTAACTTGTTTTTTGTCTCTTCTTCTTCTTTTCGGCACCGTGTCTGTCCTCCAGTGAAAGAGGAGGGGGACAGGGAGATCTCCAGCAGCAGAGACAGCCCTCAGGTCCGGCTGAAGAAGCCCAGGAAGGCCCGGACGGCCTTCACGGACCACCAGCTGGCGCAGCTGGAGCGCAGCTTCGAGCGGCAGAAGTACCTGAGCGTCCAGGACCGAATGGAGCTGGCGGCCTCCCTCAACCTCACCGACACGCAGGTCAAGACCTGGTACCAGAACCGGAGGTAAAGACACTAATGCTGGACTGGTGCTGGTGTACTTAAGAGGGAGGAGGGAGGAGGGAAAGAAGAAGAGGAGGAGGGGGGAGGATAATCTGGTTTCTCACGGCTGGCTCATGACTAGATGGACACAGGGACGCCATGTTTTTTCTTTCACCATCAGCCTAAAGGTGACATGAGTTCACTGCCATTTTTGGTCTGCAAGTATTATTTTAATTATTGATTAGGCTTGATTAATTGATCAATCCTTTGGTCCAACCAAATGCAAAAAAACAAAACAAAAACTAGAGGATAAAATTTTGTCTAACAAAGAAATTCAATCATCTGTCACAGAAACGTTACAGAAGAACATAAATACGTTTGGTAAAGTGGAACCAGAGACATGTTGGGAATTTTTTATGGTTTTTACTTGTTACTTTATTATTTATGTTATTGATTTCTTGACAAATTAGTTTCTGGTTAATTTCCTTAAAGTCAAGCCTCTAACTTGTACTTTAAAATAACATTCATTCAGTAAATATACCGAGAGTGATTATTGATTGACAGCTGATTTATTGATCAGAAACAGTTAATTTGAGGAATCTCCCATGATGTAATTTGTATTTTATTTTATTGTATTTTATTTTTGAGCAACTTTGATTTTTAGCCTCTTCCCCCTTTCATCAAGAGGCTTTTGCATTTTGCCAGGTCGCCACTGAAAATAATAATGTGTTCCTTGTGACTTGCTTGGTTAAATAAAGGTTAAAAATAAAAAAATAAAAAAACATTTATTCCCATTTTTAGCTCTCTATTCAGAACAAAGATAATACTACAAGATTAAATCATGGCCTCACGTTTATTGGGGCGCTTGTCAGCCCTGAATTTACTTTTTGGAGACTCGTGCGATTAAAATGACACACAATGACCCTGTAAATAGTTTGCAAACCGCATCGTCATCTTCCTGCGAATAAATAAATCAAACTCCATGCAGCAGCAGCAGCAGTAAGAGAAACCGTCTTCGTCGATGTAAAAACACGTTTCCTGCAGTTTTCGGTTCATTTATTTGTCCGCAGTTTTGACTCGCAGGCAGCTAAATGACATAAATAAATATAAAAACACAACACTTTGGTGTATGAATAATGCATCTTTGCATGTGTGCATATCAATAATTCAAACAAACCACTATATCTACTCAATTATCTTTATTATGAATTATTCACCTGCATGGAGTGCATACTGGCAATCTAACAGACGGGCTTTTGGGTGTGAATACAAGTGGCAGGTTGGAGATTTTGGTGATTTAAAGAGAGAGAAAAAAAATAGAAATATGGCTGACTTCTAATTGGAGCTCAGGTAAACAGATGGAAGTTGTTCGGTGTGAGATTCAAACACACTTTACACATGCTAAAGGCTAAAACAAGGTTTTTTTTTTCTCCTCCAGGACAAAGTGGAAGAGGCAGACGGCGGTGGGACTGGAGCTGCTGGCGGAGGCTGGAAACTACTCCGCCCTGCAGAGGATGTTTCCGTCCCCGTACTTCTACCCGCAGAGCCTGGTGTCCAACCTGGACCCCGGGGCGGCCCTCTACCTGTACAGAGGCCCCTCGGCGCCCCCGCCGGCCCTGCAGAGACCGCTGGTACCGCGGATCCTGCTGCACGGGCTGCAGGGGGGCAGCGAGCCGCCCCCTCCGCCGCCTCCTCTGCCCCCCATGTCAGGCGTGCTTCCCCGGCCGGCTCAGCAGCGGTGAGCCGGCCCCTGCAGATTTTTTTCTTTTCTTTTTTTTCTTCTTTTCTTCTTCTTCTTCTTTTTTTTGTACGCTGAACTTGGCAGCTTTTGGACTCATGAGAAGACATAAGACAGAAAAAGATAAATAAAAAAAAAACGTGACGAACACACGAAAAAGAAATAAAAAGAAAAAACTGTTCAAGGCCTTTATATGGTGCGAGATTTAGGCTGAACCCTGTGGACTCAGACTGTCTGTGTGGAAGGATTTTCTTCTGTTTTGTTGGGACATGAGCTTTATTTATAATTTATTTATTTTTCGATATGAATCAAAGCACCTAAGTTATGTATTTATTTGATCCAAGCTTCAGTATTTTCAGTGTTTTTCCCAACAAAAGACACAATTGTTGGTGGCACTTTGACCTGCAGTTCAATGCCAATTAGACCTCCTATTGGCATTATTATTATTATTATTATTATTATTATTATTATTATTATCATTATTATGTGGACGTTTGAGGTGGAAACGAACCATGTAATTTGAGTATAATGTAGTTAGAGGATCCAAAGGAACAATTAGCAGGTTTTTTTTTTTCTTTTTTAAGTCTGTCTTTGATTTTTCTTTTCACACGAAGAACAAGATGAGCAGCAGTCATAAACCTGTAAATAAGAATATTTTGCATTTTATTCGAAAGAGACTGATTTTAAAGATTTTTTTTGTTGGGTTTGTTTGATCTATTAGTGCGTCTTTTTCAGACCACGGTGATCCAGTTTAACATAATAGGCTAGATTAGCCATCAGAAACTATACAGGCGAACAAAACATGGAAAAAAAATAAAAAATAAAATAAAACATATTTGTCTGAGAAATGATGGACTACCTGCCTGGACCCACATGTAGGCACCAACACGAGAGCTACGGAAAGAAATAAATCTATATAAAAGTCTTTTTCTTGTTCTTAGTTGAAGTTTTAGCGGAGTAAAAATGTCGAGTAATTTATTTAAAAAAGCAGTTTTATCCCTGCAGAGGGGGAAACGGGGGACGCAAACACCTCTAATGTTTTTATTTTACTTTTTTTTTTTCGATCAACAAACCGATCGGACTCGGGTCCACGTCCAGGTGTAACTGCCTGTTGATTTGCTATCGATGTATTTGAACAGACGTTGTGCATTATACTTATGTTATTTCATATGAAGCCGTGATAATTGTTATACTCTCCTTTGGTGAAAAATGTATATTGCAGATATCAAACTTGTGGAGTGGTTCTCGTATATTTCCTGGATCGTTTTTTTTATTTTTATTTTTTATTTAAATTTTTTTTTCGTTCCTCTCTAGCTTCCCCGAAACTCTCTCCCCTTATTTCGTGAAGTTCATTTTTTTGGTGAAGTTCACAGCGAAAAGTTGGACAGAAAAAGGGGGGATTTGATGTAAAAGAGAATTACTTTTATAAATGTGGAAATAAAAGTCTTTCATTTAATCACGTGGCTACTTGAATATGTGTGAAACAGAAATGCCACGAGCGGCTGTCAGGTGGAATCAACACATGGATTTATTTAGGTTATGCTTTAAAACGGACATCTCGACGTAAAACCCACAATAGTTGGATAAAATAGCACCTAACACAGGCTGACACCTGATAGTCTAATGCAACAAATATCTCTGCATCAAATATAATACTGTTGGTTTCATTTTTGTTGAGACTGCACAAGTGTTGACTCGTCTTGTGGTGTCTGAAGCTGAATTTTGTGGCAGTGTGGTGTTGTATTTAGGGCTGCAATGAGATTATTTTTATTATCGAGTCATCTGCCGGTTATTTTCATGATTAATTGATTAATCGTATATGTAAAAAAAAAAAAAAAAAAAAAAAAAAAAAAAAAAAAAAAAAAAAAAAAAAAAGAAAGAAAAAAGAAAATGAAAAAGTGAAACGTAATTCCCCAAGCCCCAAACTGATATCTTCATATTGTCTTTTCTCCCCAAAGACTCATCATTTACTATCTCAAAGAAAGGCAACTTTTACAAAAGTTAAACCTGCAAATATTTTACGTTTCTTCTTGAAAAATGACTGATACGACTACGATACGTGGAATTTTTTTTACTGTCCATCATTAATCGATTAATCAACTAATCACTGCGGCAGTTGCATTAGATTACCGGGTGTTGCTGTTTTGTCCATCCACTGTTACAGAGCTACAATGATTAGTCGGTTAATTGATTCATTTTCAACTATTGAATTAATCGCCAACTATTTTGATGATTGATTAATCGGTTTGCCTCTTAAATTTTAATGTTTGCTGGTTTCTTTACTCCTCTCAGACAGTAAACTGAAAATCTTTGGGTTGTGGACAAAACAAGACTTTTGCAGACGTCATCTTGGGCTTTGGGAAACACCAAAACAACATTTTTCACCATTTTTCTTACATTTTACGGACCAAACAACTCAACGATGTGGTATTGCATTTAGGGCTGCAACAAAGGATTGTTTTCATTATTGATCGATCTGCTGATAATTTTTTTTACTATTAATCATTCAGAATATTATTGAAAAGCGTACATCACAGTTTCCCACTTTCCAAAACCGAAAGACTGTTCATTTAACCATCATAAATGAAAAAGCAAAGCAGCAAATCCCACACATAAGAACCAGTAAATGTTTGCTTATGTTGCTTTAAAAAAATGACTGCTCAAAATAGTTGGCAATTAATTTTATTTAGATCAACTAACTGAGTAATCGACAAACTGTCGCAACTCCATTGCACTGTCCATCCACCGCAGGGCTGCAACTAAGGATTATTTTCATTATTGATTAATCTGTCGATCATTTTATCAATTAATCGATTAGTTATTTTGTCCAGAAAATGGTGAAAAATGTCTAACGCCCTCAAATGTCTTGCTTTGTCCACAACCCAAAGATAATGAGTTTACTGTCAGAGAGGTATAAAGACACCAGAAAATATTCACATTGAAGGAGCTGAAATCAGAGAATTCTGACATTTTTTCTTTAGGAAATGACCCAAAGGGTTAATCGATTATCAAACTAGTTGGCGATTAATTCAATGGTAGACAACCAATTCATTAATCGACCGTACAGATTAGGTTTAGCCCGAACAAAACTCTTTTCAGGATAATCTTCCTATAAAGGATCACACTGTGGATAATAATTTCTTTTTCTAACAAATATTCTGTTTAACATATTTTGACACAAACGTGTATATTTTAACAATCTAGTTTTGTGCCAAAACAAACATCTGTATTGGACCAAATGAAAACGGGGGCAAAAAAACAGTTTTTATATCAAACGCACAAAACCCTATTTAAAGTACACACAGAGGCCTTGACTGCCCCACTGTTAAAAATATGAGTGTTTTCATTATAAACTGATCTGAACACATGTCAGTGTCAATGAGCAAAGGTTGAGGAGATGGGTGCTGTAGCTTTAATTAAAACATCTCCACTTTTCTGGAGGCAGCTGGAAAATAAACACAATTTGAAGGGCTCGCAGGTTTTCTATTAGAGGAAACATGTTTGAGTGAATTTGAGAACATGTCTGTCAAACGACTTCTTCCTCCTCTGTTTGGTTTAGCGTCGTTGATTTAATTTGTTTAATGTTAAGATGAAAACGTGAAGAAAAAAAAGAGAGAGAAGTTAATAAGGGTGTCACCAGTGGAGAAAGTGCTTTAACATCCTGTTTTCTTAACCTTTTCAAAAGAAGAGCAGAGATTTGCAAGAAGATTTTACTTTATAATGGGGATGTAACAATACCAAAAACTCAAGGTACGATAATGCCACAATAAAAAAGTTCAGGATACGATATTTAGCGCTATATTTGAAAGAAGAAAAGAAAAAGTTAATAAGGATTTCACTGCTGGAGCAAGTAGTAATTTAACATCCTGTTTTCTTAACCTTTTCAAAAGAGGAGCAAAGATTTGCAGAGATTTTAATTTTTAATGGGAATGCAACAACACCAAAACCTCATGGTAAGATAACACGAAAAAAACCCTCCATGATACGATATTTATCGTGACTTTAAAAACAAAGAAAAATGACAACTTGAAACAATGGCCTTTATTTAATAATTAATCTGATGTCTACAGCATTTTTTGTTGGTATAAATTTTAAAGTTCTTCCGCCTTCCTTCTTTAATAAAATAAAATACAAGTCAGCCATCTCTTCAACAAAAAAAATTGCATGAATTGTCTTTAGCAATGAGTTATTGAATTAAGGAGGTACAATTACAAAACCAAACAATGCATCAGTCAATATCAGTCCTTTAATAAAATAAAATAAAAATTATTAAATAAATAGGCCTAGCCTAATTAAGCATATAATATCTCAGTAGATATTGTCACAGTCAGGTATAGTACGGAGCCTCTTTTTTAAAAAAATTCTAACTTGCGATATTTGACTTTTGGGACCAATGAGATAACGATATCAGAGAGTAAATAAACTCTGATATCAACATGGCAGATATCCAAAATGACATCAGGGCGCTGAAATGATAAACTATCGCTTGTACTTTGCATAAGTATAAATAATCATGTATTTGAAAAAAAAAAACCTAAATCACTTAAAATAAGAAAAAGGCACAAATATACATAAAATTCTGCTGATAAATAAACAAATGAATTAAAATAATCTGCGTTATGTAAAAAAAAATACTGGACCATATACACACTGATACTGATATAAGCCGATATATCTGTGCTCATTATCGAGCCGACGGTATCGGCTCACTGATATATCAGTCTCACTCTGTTCAGTATAATGTTACAGCCCTACTTTTTAAGTTTAAGTTCAATTTTAACAAATGTTAATGTTAGGCCTGTTTCAAATATAAAAATGTTTAATTATATTGTATTTTGTCTTTTTTAAGGATTAATTTAGTTTTGATTGGACAAAAAAGTTTGACCCCCCCTACACCCACCCTCCCTCTCTCTCTCTCTCTCTCTCTCTCACACACACACACACACACGTTCAAAAGTGCAATCAAAGATCAATTCCAGCTAATGTCTTTAGAGAAGCGCCAACAGAGCATAAGGGTGTTATGTCTAAAATGGAGCCCCCTGTCCTGTCCACCCACCCCCTCCTCCACCATTCCCACTTTCCTAAATTAACAGCAGCAACTCCAATTCGTTTTCCACAAACAATGCAGGAGATGAAATATTAATGTTATGTGCGCAATTGTTTAAGTGCCCTAAATGATCCCATTTGGAAATTGATTGTTTCCATCCTTCTTCTCCTTGAGGGTGCTGGATGTGCGCTCCGCTGCCAAACGGCTCCAACAGCTGGTGACCGGGCTGGAGCTGACTGCAAACCGGGGATCAGCGTGGGGACAGCTGGTCAGCGGCTCCACCACCACCACCACCACCACCACCGCCCTCCTCCTCCCTTCCTCCATACAAATTTCACCCAACCACCCAGGCACCAAAGTCTACGAGGGACCCAAGTTATCCGGCCGTGGCGCGTTGGGGGTTAAAGGAGTTCAGGCTGACGGACAAGACTTGGCGTGTAGGATGTTAACGATTAGACAAAAGACTTTAATAGGTTTTAATTGAAAGTCGATAATGGGTTTGATAGCCAGCTCCCCCTGCTGTCATCTACGCATGGCACCTGTTATCTGGGGCCTCCACTTAGTGGCTGACCACGCCGTGAAAGATCAGACTGACGGCCTGATAACTGGCGCGTTTATGATGCGTAAAATTGCATTAAAAATACAGTGGAGTGGGGGAAAGTGAAAGAGGGGGGACAAGGGGGAAGAGGGGAACAAATCAAACACCTCCCAAACTTGCCAAAAGATCATTATAGTCCCATCATGAGGATCCGTGACCGATTCAGATAACGACGACCCTTTTTTTTTTATGAAAAAGGGGGATATTCTTGCAAAGTGCACAGCTGATTATATAAGGAAAAGCCCCCGTGTGTCTTGTTGGATGACTCGGAGATTTTTTTTTTTTCTCTCTTTTCTTTGCATGTGAAAGGCTGGTGGTAAATCCCCCGGCTCTTACCGTGGATTGTCCCCGGCTCAGGGTTAATGAAGTGCGGATGGAGTCTCGTTGAGCTCCCGACAGACAAAAAAAAGGGCTTAGACCCAGAGGATCAGTGACTCTGCTTAATCCCATGGACTCCTAATAATAATAATAATAATAATTCAAAAGAAAAGAACTAAACAAAACAAAAAAAAAGCAATCTTTTGATGAAATTAAGAGTGAATCAAAGCGTAATTTGCATTGTGCTCGTGGTGCGAACGCTTTTATATTTCCATGAGGCAAATGTGCAGCTCGCATTAAGATTGTTTCAGCGTTTTGTTGAGGAAAATCCGCGGGGGAAGATGAAAAATAGATCAATTAAAATGTTCAAGAAACGCGTGGCCTATTTTACCAACAATGGCCGCAAACGAAAAGAACTAATTTTACACTTTCGTGCGCATAAAGCGAAATGTGCCTTTATATGAGCCATTATATGCTGTTAGTCAGGAGGAGAAATTGCATCAATTTATTCCCACATGTGCCTATAGCCTCTATATGCTGCATACGAGGCCTGCGTGTATTTAGGGCACTTTGGAGTAACCTTTGAAGCCATCATAGCACACAGTAAGTGTTTCAAAACAGAGCAAAAGCACTTTATTACACACATAGCCTCATGTGTAATCCTCCAAACAAAGTGTTTGACTTTGGTTCTCAAAGAAGAGAAAGTTAAAGATTTTTTTTCTTCCACATCCATACACACACACACACACACACACAAACACACACACACACAGAGGCCCGCTTTTTTTTTCTCCTCACAGGACAATAAAAGTTTGAATAATGACACATGAAAGATTATTTAAATGTTTTTAAACAGAAAGAGAAATGACAGGCTCATGTGTATGTTTCCTTTCAAAATAAGGCAGAGTGTTTTATATAGATGATTCAGTCTATATGGTGAAAATGTAAATAAAGGCTGCAGTTTGGATGCACTCATGCTCAGTTTATGTTTGCTGAATTTAGTCGATACAGCTGGCAGGGAAAAGTAGAACAAATTGAAATAGGACTGGGCAAAATATCAATATTATATCGATATCGTCATACGAGACTCGACATTGTCTCAGATTTTGGATATATTTATGTTGTAATATGGCACAGTTAAAGTGATGTCATTTTCTGAACTCACCAGACTGTTCAAGCTATTCTATTATTTTCCTTTACACACTTAGTCATTATATCCACATTACAGCCTGATCGATACTAGATTTTTGGGGCCGATATTGACAAAGGTTATGACAAAGATATGTAATGGAGGCGGCATATTTTACAGTTTAACAATAAACTTTATTGTCCAAAATGACATCAGGACACTGGGGGGTAAACTTTAGATCAGTGATTCCTAAAGTGAGGGCCGCAAACCACTGGTGGGCCGTGAAGGTACTGCAGGTACACTGCGAATGGTAACTGAAAATAAGTAAATAAAACATTTTTAATTTTCAGTTTTGTAAGTTTGAAATTACCATAAAATATTTATCGTTTATTTTCAAAAAGCAACAAAAACTAACAAAACAAAGCCTCAGGATTTAAACTGCATGTTATTTATTTTTCTGATCTAGTTTAACAGGTGTTATACTGCGTTTGGTGACCCGAAACATTAACACCAGTATGCACCAGTATGCAGTGTGTTGATCAAAATTGTGGTTTTGGTGGGCTTCAGAAGATTTTGAATTAGGTTGTGGTATTCTCAAGTTTGGGAGCAGCTGCTTTAGATGTTATTTGTAATAATTATAAAAAAAAAAAAAATCCACACAAATGGAATGCGAAATGTAGGAAAAATGATCATACATATGTTTATATGTGTGTGTATCTCAGCTCATATCTGGACAACATATCGATACAGATATAGACGAATATAAGTATGATAAACCAATACTGGCCGATAATATCGGCTTACCGATAAAGCTATCTGGCTCAAATTATTTATCCAAAGTCTCATTGTGTTAATATTTTGTGAACGCATTAATCATCATGCCTACAATATCGATAACTTTTGACTAGAGCTCAACCGATAAATCAATTGACCGATATTGTCTGCTCCATATTGGCCTACCACAGGTATATCAGTCTACACTGGTATTGGCATATTGTTTGAAATGCAGTTGTTTTGAAATGGATGCTTTTCCTCTTTTTTACACAACATGATGCAGATTGTTTTTATTTGTTAGCTTTAAACGTAGCATTCTGTTATATTTGTTTTTTTTTTCTTAATTCAGGTTAATATATATTGCTCTATTTGTGTTTGTTTTATTCATAGTTATTTATAATAATTGAAAATACCAGAGAGAGTTGACTGTTTCAGTTCCCTGATGTCATTTTAGGACAGCAAAGTTTATTGTTAAACTGTAAAATATGCTGCCTCCATTATATATCTTTGTGGCAAGTGATAACTATTTTTGAGGGATCACTGCAAAAACACATATTAATGTATATATTCTATATTCTGTGTATTATATTCTTTATAAGGAATTCTATATTAGGAATATCGGCTAATATATATCAGAATTTTTTACTCTCCAACACCGGTCTTGGCATCAGCCTCAAAAATCCAGTATCAGTCGGGCCCCAATATTGATAAAGGCATCTAGTACAAAATATTGTGATATTTGATTTTGTCCATGCCACCTGGCCCTACATTGCACAGACCCTGGAAATGCCCTCTATTTCTGAATATATTTTATTTCTCTTTAAAATCTAAGCGGATAAGTCACTCAGCTTCATTCACCTCACCAACATTTCTGTGGCTCAATAGCTGAAAATAAGGACGAGAAAAAGAGAAGAGGGAGCTCGGTGTTAAAACGAATCTGACTCAGCAATGAACAGAGACATTTAGAGAGATGAAGTACATGATGAAGTATCAGCGAGTGTAAAAAAGGGGGAGAGTGTGGAGGAGTGAAAGGGAGAGCAGCAGCCTCCTGGTTAGAGATCCGCTCCTTGCCTGGAGGTACGGGGGGCCGCGAGCAGGAATGAAAGCCTGGCGGAGTGGAGGGGAGATAACCCCACTAATCATTTCCCCAATATGACGGGGGAGAACTACAAACTTGGGTCAGGGGCGCGGGGATTGACATCCCAATCTCAGCAAATAATGAAAGCTTTCCTCTCGGATCAGAAGGAGGGTTAGGGAGGAAGACAGGAGAGGAGAGCGGCAGAGAAGGGGGGATAGACGCTGGGAAGAGAGAGGTGGGGCTGCTGCTTCACAGCCACACACAGAGCCTGAAACCTCTCATTCCTTTATTTCTACTGGACTGCAGAGGACGGTGAATATACCAATTCACTGACTGAAGCATAATAGCTTCAACATGGCCCACTGAGGCACCCCTAAACCCCCCCCCCCCAAAAAAACAAAACAGTAATGATTCAATTAACAGGTGACAGAACTCCCATCTCTAACAAAAAGTTTTCTAAAAACAATAAACTGTCTTAAGTCAAATTAGGCTTACAATCAGTTTCAGTATAGCTGGCCTTGTCTACTGACTGTTTTATTCAGTTACTTAGCTAGCTAAGCTATGCCAACTGAATAACATAAATGGTGCTAACATAAATAATAAGGGTAGAGGACAAACCAATACAGCATAGTATCTCAATATTTTGCATAACAGTACTGTACCCATATATGAATGTCAAGTTATCAATCTTTTATTATAAAAAAAATATTAATACGGAAAATACAAATTGAACTTTAGAATAATAATTAACTAGAATAATAAAAGCCATTGCTTTTTCAGTCACTAGATGGTGCTGAGATTTTGTCTGGTGAGGTCAGCAGAGGATCAGCAGGATTGGTGGGTTTTGCTGTTGTGCAGTCTGCTTGACAAACCCATTTTGTTGCAATAAAAATGATAAGAACTTCGTCTTATTTGATAAAATCGATGCCTGCGCAACATAATTAGCGGTCGAAAAAGGCAATAAATCACAATATAGTTCATCGCAATTTATGTTATCACTATACTCAACATATTGCAAAATGTTGAAAATCACAATAATATTGTATCGTATCGTAATCGTGAGTATTGCGATAATATCACATCATGCAGCCACCAGCGAGTCCCATTCTGTGATTCCTTAATTTGTGGGCTAACTAACAAATAGGCTAATGCTGTATTCAAGTAAAATTAGAATGGGAACATAATGAACATATTATTCCAAGATGGCTACCCCAATTGCTACCCTTGTAGTAGCTAAAAGCTTAGCAGTCTTTTGAATGTATTCATGTTGGTTAACAAAAACGTGTCAGAAAATAAAAGTGTAGTGAGCTTTTAAATCAGGCTCGCTGAATTAAATGTGTTACTGTTAACATTGGATTTTATTTAGATGCAGCCACAATTGATGGTGGTTATTGTGTTGACATTTGTCAAAGAAACTCTGTAGTTGTCAGAAATTCACATTAGCTCCAACTCACAATTGCAACAAGGAGTGCTGGGCATTGACAATGCATTACAGAAATAAGCAGAAAAACAAGGAAACAGAACCAACCTGTAATTTCAAAATGAGATTTCAAAGTAAGAGTCTCTGAACCTAAATGTCTATAAACATGAAGAAAAGTTTTCCCCACTTGGCAGCTTAGAAACATGAGCTGTGACACGAATGTAGCATTGTTTTGTTTTTTTTACACAAATACAATACCTAAATGTCAGTACTGAAACCAATATCACACTGTAGCTACGCATATTTATTATGTTATACTAGCTATACTATATTTCCTATTGAGATTTTTTTTTATGAATATAAGCCATATCTCTAATGCTTGTGTTCAATTTAGTCTCAACACATAGGACCTGTGCGAGAGCTGTTCCTAAATGAAATACAGTTTAAACTGGCTAAATAAATACCAAATCAAAGCAGAAAAGTACAATACTCCAAGAATTTGACCAAGCATACAGTGCTAACTTTTGGTACTTCACTAGGCCTGTTTGATGCTTAATACACATTTCAGTTGGTAATTTAAAAGATTGATACTCTAACCTGCATAGTTCACTTTTTAACAGTTGACAAGAAATCTCTGATCTAGCTCATACGTGGCTATGAAGGAGTGTGGTAAATGGTCTATCTGATTTTAGACCAGTCAAACTGCTGAACTGATCAG
Organism: Lutjanus campechanus; assembly: GCA_027495735.1. Taxonomy (NCBI): domain Eukaryota; kingdom Metazoa; phylum Chordata; class Actinopteri; order Lutjaniformes; family Lutjanidae; genus Lutjanus; species Lutjanus campechanus. The sequence goes on from JAJHUR010072746.1 coordinate 19,240, forward strand.
GAGATTAGTGTTAAGTAGGGGAGTATTGTGTTTTATATTAAATACAGAAGATATAACTCCATATAGATACGTATAACCCCAGTGGGAAATTACAGTAAGTATATATATTTTAAAGTACTTTAAAAATACGCAGTTAATTAACGACAGAAAAACTCACAGCAACTCATTCATCAACAAACAAATTATTGATTTCTTCTTGATATGACTTGCAGCCGTTTTGAAAGCTGTGTGTCTCGCAGCAGGGGGTCGGTGTAAAACACATTACTATCAGATGACACAGAGATTATTCAATCAATACCTTGTTGTGTTATGGCAGCCTTCGCCGCCTGCCTGCCACACTGCGATCTCAGCAGCCGTCTTCAGCCAGACGACTTTGCAAGGGGGGGAAAGAAAAAAAAAAAAAAAAAAAAACACCCTGAGGCCCTGACCCCCACCGGCCAACCAGCCCTGTAAATGCCTCTGGGAGCAGACGACAACCTCAAGCAACGAGTAAATCTCACACTGATCTGTACATGACTGCGAGACAAAGACGCTCAAGGAAACGGCAATAAAATCGCGCCACGGAGCAGCCTCACATTTTTTTATTTCAGCTTCCTCCAGAATGAAAATGCAAAGTTATTCATCTGCGGTAGACACAATGTGATCAATTCAGCAAGAGCAAAACAAGAGGAGGATACACAGACTGAGAAATAACCCTCCTGTGTGAAGACGCAGACTGTTTGATGTACACATATGAGTTGTGATGATAAATGCATCCAATAAACAATGGGAGGCATTTCACCACCGCATCTTAATTGACATTTTTGTGATTTTTCCATAAACCGGAGGGTTACTCGGCCTTGGTTTGACTATTTCATTTCAATCCCATTATACATCCAAGGTCAACAATCTCATAATAAATCAGAGTCTCCAAACCCCTAAAAAAAAAAAAAAAGCACATATTTCTCGAAACCACACAGTTTTCAACACAGCAGCGATTTACTATTTATAAGTGATCCCTGCATGCAGCTTATACATGTGGAAGAGTGTCCGTGATCTGGTCTCATTTGAAAAGCGGGCTAAATTAAAGGGAACAGGCAGTTTCTCGGACACCCCGGCGGACCCTGGGGGTCACTGACCAAGGGGCCACGGGGAGGCCTCTCACCTCATAAACATAAAGGGAGGAGAGGCCATCAATAAATGATGAGGAGTGGTATACATGTATTTTTAACGGTGCTTCCGTGTGATGTCTGGCAGCTCTCTCACACTCTGTCTCCTGGTGGAGGGCAGAGAGCAGAGCAGGACCACGCATTTTTGAATTAGACCTCCCCTCCCTCCACTCCCCTCTCTGTGTGCTGGGTGTGGGGTGAGGAGGGGAGGAGGGGGAGGGGGCTGAGTTAGGGGGCCAGGTGGTCTTTGTAAGGGGGAAGAAAAAAAAGAAAGAAAAGATATCGATGGCTAACAGGTTCCTGCTTTTGCCAGCAGGGTCATCGCTGTTTGTCAGTGTGCATGCGAGCGTAACAAAGCGAAGGAGTGATTTGAGTGGAGATCGGAAACAGGATTAATAGAAGAAAATGCAACAATAAAAAGGCAGAAAATGCACCAAATTAAGTCATATGGGTCAAGTGCTGCACCTGCTGGGTTCAAATCATAATGTCATTACAGATGGAGATCGTCTCAACACTTTGATTATAGAACCAAAAAGGACATATCTTCATGTTAGCACTGCTGGGTCATATAATTTAAGTCAGTATCACTCTATCAATATTTCTTTTGACATCCCTTCACTGTTTCTATCTTGATATGGCAAATATGTGTCATACATTATTAGACCAGACTTTAGGGCTAATCATTTTTATTATGTATTAATCTGTCAATTATTTTTGTTTTAATGATTTGGGAGATCCCTTAAATGTGTTTCTCAAACACACAACAACACATGACAAAGATACGTCATACAGGGAAGATATTCTACAGTTTAACAATAAACATTATGGTTCAAAATGATATCAGGGAACTGAAACAGTAAACCTTCAATGGTATTTATAATAATTATGAATAACTATGAATAATAAAACTAAGAGATATAAGATATATTTTTAAAAAAGGAATGACCATATATAGGCCACACTGCATATAAAACTAAAAAAATCATTAACATTAAACAATCTGCATCATATTGTGTCAGAAATAAATTTCATCCTGGCACATATTAGATATCATATATGCTGATAACAATTATAGACTGATGCAGGTGTGAAAGGGCAATAATATCAGTCAATAGTATCAACCGGTTATCTATCCAATATCTTACTATGCTAACATTTAGTTAAAGTACCAATCGTCATCCCTGCAATATTGTTGCAACTTTGAGCCCGACCAATATTATTGGCACAATACTGGATATCAGATATATGTTGTCGGATATGCGTCAATATGAAAACTTTTTGTTAACAGAGGATAATGCAGGTTGTTTTATTGCTTTGTAGGCAGCATTTTATGTATATTTGCTCCTTTTTAAATTCATGTTTAATATATATTACAAGACACAAGTTATTCTTTCTTTATCTTTGTCACAAACATTAACCCAATTTGAGGACTCATCGCAAAAGCGTATATTCTGCGTCACTTTATGCTGTTTACAAGGCTCATTATTAGAAGGAAGGTCAGTTCATATCATGTAAATTAATAACATTAAAATACTCTCTCTGTCCTTAAAGTAGACATACTGTTGAACCAAATTCCACTCTAAAAGTAGGTGTTTTATGGTTGGGTCATATGTTTTCAGATTAAAGACTTTAGTTTCACCATCACTAAGACTCTTTTCTGATTCATTTTGCTCTACGATACAATCAGCACATGTCATTTATTCTTTAACATTATTAACTAACCTGTGATGAAGTGTTAGCCACAGACGTACACTACTTACATTGACTGGCCCGGCACTACAGCGCATGTTTCACCCAACAGGAGAGTGACGTATGCACTGATAGACGGTGAGGCATTAACAAAACCTTCAAAAATAGTTGTTCATGTGTGAATTATTTCACAAGTGGAGTCAGCTTATATTAAATACGTATTTTCAATTCTATAATTTACTTCCAATTAATTTACTGAGGGGTACAACATCATGTTTTTAAAAGTTTTACACACTGATATTGGTATCAGCTCGAGGAATCCAGCATCGGTTGGGCCCTAAAGGATTTAACATAACAATCCAAAATCAAACGATATTAAATTTACATTGATATAAAACTAAGAAGAGCAGCCAGAGCTCACATTTGATCTGAGAATGTTTGACAGATTGGTTTACTTACTAACTGATCAGTCACTTAATCGACTTCAAAATCAGTTTCCAGTTTGCCCGGAATCATTAAATACAACAAGGTTTAGTAACATGATAACACAATGTGGTCATCACTATATGAGCCAAATAAAAGTTATCACCCAGCCACATGTCAGAGAGGCATGATGCTGTCATTCACAGAGGTGGAGTATTAAACGGATAATATATTTACATCTATGTTCTGCATCATAGGATCGAACATGTCAACACAAGTAGTTTTTACAGGCGACCAAGTTCAACCCAAAAAACCCTCCTAAAACATAAACTGTTGATCTTCTTTTTTACAATTTGTTTATATTGAGCGCTCAGCTCTCAGCGCTGGATAAATTATGGGAAAGTTGCAGAAATGCCGAGGGAGCAGCGACACCGTGGTTTCTGACGGGAAGGAAGTGATTGATGTTGCTTGTAGCCTCCAGGGGAGCGAGCAAGAAGCGCGTGACAATCGATTCAATCAGCGACGGCAGGCAGGAATAACAACACAGCCTCAGTTTGATTTACACGCACAAGGTTTCACAGAATTATTGTCATTATCAAAGTAGACGACTAATATATCTCTACCAGCAGGACATTCATGTGTTAGTGCCAGGCTCTACCCTATTGACACAGCAAACTCATCAGTGTTAGTGCAAACAAATTAGAACTATGTACTTTTTTTTTAGATCAGTTCACAGATATTAGATTTTAAACCAACAGCTGAGGTGGATGTGAGCATCTGTCACTGAGCTCTGTGATTAGAAAAGCTTAGAAAAGCAACTTGCTAATCAAGCCTAGTTGCCAGGGAATAATAGACCTTTTTCACGTTAGCCTACGTAGTAGCAGGCTCTACATACAGAGCAACACACGAGACTTTCACCCCGAGCACTCAGATGCACCTCAGTGAGCTTGAAAACAATACTTCATCCAGGGCTGATTAATTTCAACAAAGGTTAATCTGTTAATTACTTTTATGATGACATCATTTATTGTTTGTCTATAAAATGTCATATAATAGTTAAAAATGTCCAAGGTGACATTCTCAACTGAACACCCTGAATTTAGTGCTGCAATGATTGGTCAATTTATTGATTAGTTGTCCACTGTTAAGATTAATCGCCAACCATCTTGATAACCAGGTTGAGTCATCCTTACAGAGCACAATGTCTAAATTCTCTGATTTCAGCTTCTCAAATGTGAATATGTTTTGAGTTTTTTTTTAGTCATCCAGACCATCTAGTGTAGAACTTTTCTACTTTTTTCCTACTATTACAGTAAAAGGATTTCTCCATATTTTACCTTAACAATTTAAGTTTTTACCATTAAAAGAAATGCTGTTTTGCCATATAATTAACATGAAACATAACAGTGCAATTTACTGTGCATTTAACAGTCTGTAATAAGAGCTGTGAAAATTATTGTTTTGGCTGAAAATCTACTTTAAAAAAAAAAGTATTAGAAAAAATTCAACATTCTCTGATTTTAGCTTCTTAAGTGTGAATATTTTATGGTTTCTTTAGTCCTCTGACAGTAAACTGAATATCTTTGATATGTTTTATAGATCAAACAGCTGATCGGTTAATCAAGAAAATAATCGTCTGCTCAATTGGAAATGAAAATAACAGTTGCAGCCCTACTTAAATGGCCAACCAATTAGCAAAACTGTTAATAAATTATCAATGAATCAACTTATGATTTCAGCACAAGGTGCAGCCCACATGCTATTTCAGTTGAGTTAATTTGACATAATTACTGTGAAAATACACATAAATCTCTGCTATGCCCATAAAATACTCATTCATGCTTGTCTGCTATTTTGTGTTTGTGTGTGTGTTTGAGCTTGTTTGCCCACACACAATATTTATGTGTACCTGTGCTCCTCCAGGGTGTCAGGTGTGTTCATCTGGGGGCCCAGAGATGCTGGAGAATCAGTCAAGAGTGGATGGGTATAAGGGACTTAAAGGGGGGGCCAAAAAGCCCCTAATTGGACAAGTGAGACCGGTGGCGGTGAGGCTGACTGGGGGGAAGACAATCTACCTCAGTGACCACTCCTTGACATGCCATTTGCCTCTGAGGACCCCCAGGGCTGGCCGAGCAGCTGCCCGACAGAGCCATAACTCCAGGCCAAGGCGAGGACCTCGGGCTAACAAGCCGATAAGGAAAGACTGGTGGAGTGTGAGAGGGGGGGAGACAGCTAGAGAGGCGGCGGAGCAAAAGTAGGAATAGACCGAGAAGTCAAGAGGAAACACAGATGTGCTAAGACACTTTCCCTGCTCGCGGAAACTTTATTCTCTAACACACAGGAGCCGGAGATCTCACACTGCCGAGAGGATGGCTTTAATCGCAAAAGAAGCGGTGTGGTTTCCCTGCCTTGCTCCGGATCCTAATGCTCATTTCATCATCAGACAAACTGACACCGATATATTTACATGGAGCAGGAGCGGCGGAGGAATTTGGAGGCATGTTGCCTGGGAGATCAGAGGCCTGGTTTATAGAATGGAGGCAGCACAAACAAACAACAGCAAAGGCCCCTAGCTCCACACACACACTCACACACACACATAAACACAGACACCCACAGACACCCACGCCTGTATACACCTGAGCGGAGGGAAACACACTCTCCCAGGTTTGAAGTTTGTCTGGAGTGGCAAGCCGAATAAAGCGTGTGAAGCGTGACGCCAGGTAGGAGAGAAAACCAGCTTCAAACGGTTATCAATACAATTGGCTGTGCCAGGCGCGGCAGTTTAACCTCTTTAGCACGCCGGATGTCTGCTAACTGGATGTGACGCTTTCTCTGGAAGGCGCCTTCTGTGGTGTCGTCTTCACAAACACTCACAGGGGCCTGATGGGTACTGAGAGTCCCAGTTTAACTGTGCGGCGCCTGGTCCCTTTGACAGTCCCCAAACTCAACCGTAATAACACCCCAAGAAAACACAACAAATTCTCCCACTTGCCGGAGAATAATATATATATATAAAAAAAAAAAAACACAGGTTGTGATGTGCAGTGGAAATTTGCAAAACAGTAAATAGTGATTCAAGTGCCTCTCACAACAGATGTCTCAAGTTAGCCTGTTTATGGGAATCAACTTTTCCTGACTGCTCTCATAACACTTTTTCCTAAGAATATCAACATCCTCTTACACACAGTAAAGGACAAACACCGTGAGCCATACAAAATAATTCTAACATATTTGTAAACATTGACACAAGTACAAAGACAAACAGGCTCCCTATAAAAATCCACCACATCAAACATTTTTCTACACAGCACTGCAGCGTGATTCACACTCTGCGACTCCATCTCGCTTGTCGGGATTTTTATATATATTATGCAATTACTTCCAGTGTAATTACCCATAAACACGTGGTTTTAGCAGATTTAAAGGCTGAGTGGAAATCATGTCTTATCAGCCGGCTTGAAAATATATCAATATTATATCAATATCATGACATGAGACTAGATATCATCTTAGATTTTGGATATTGTTTTATCATGATATGGCATAAGTGTCGTCTTTACCTGGTTTTAAAGGATGTGTTACACTAAAATTGTGTCATTTTCTGATGTGACTGGACTGTTCCAGCTGTTCTATTAGTTTCCTTTACTCATTAGTCATTATTATCCACATTATTGATGATTATTTATCAGAAACCTCATTATGTTAATATCTTGTGAAAGCATCAAGAGTCATCCCTACAATACTGTTGTAATATCAAGATATTTTGTCAAAACTATTGTGATATTTGATTTTGTCCATATTGCACAGCCCCACTTTATATACTTTTGGGTAGTTTAATCTACAGCAATCACTATTTTTAGAATTTATGGTATATTATTTTAGAGAAATATGTGTATTGATATATTGTTCCTCTTTTTATATTTCCTCTTGTTTATATTCTTATTTTTAATATTTGGTCTTGTTTATACTGCTTGTTTACTTATTCTTTTTTTATTTTTTTATTGATGCTCTTTCTATTTTGCTATCCACTTTCCTGCTGTAACACTGCAAACTTCCCTGTTATGGGACTAATAAAGGAATACTCTTATCTTATATATCACGACATAACCTAAAAATATCGATATATTAGGACATATCACCCAGCCTGACATCTGCCCACTGGCAAATTTGAAAAAGTATTGATACTTCTGACAATTAAGCAGGAATCAGCATGATTGGGCTAATTAGTAATCAATCAATCACTGATTCATCGACTGATTGTTTCAACACTAAAAAAACTTTTTTTATTTTAAAATAAAATATACAGTATTATACAATAATCTCCAGTGTAATTACCCATAAACAAGCAGTTTTAGCTGATTTAAAGGCTGAGCGGAAATCATGTCAAACCATGTGCCCACAGGAAGATTTGAAAAAGTATTTAAGTATGAATAATTCAATCAGAGAATGTTTGAAATCTTGATATATATATATAAAAACTGTTTGCTTGAAATCATTAAAGGAGCAATATGCAACAATTGATGTCCAAAATATGTACAGAGTGCAGTCCAAGTTTC
>JAJHUR010072746.1:27078-55381 GCA_027495735.1 Lutjanus campechanus
GTCTTATCAGCCGGCTTGAAAATATATCAATATTATATCAATATCATGACATGAGACTAGATATCATCTTAGATTTTGGATATTGTTTTATCATGATATGGCATAAGTGTCGTCTTTACCTGGTTTTAAAGGCTGTTACACTAAAATTGTGTCATTTTCTGATGTGACTGGACTGTTCCAGCTGTTCTATTAGTTTCCTTTACTCATTAGTCATTATTATCCACATTATTGATGATTATTTATCAGAAACCTCATTGTGTTAATATCTTGTGAAAGCATCAACAGTCATCCCTACAATACTGTTGTAATATCAAGATATTTTGTCAAAACTATTGTGATATTTGATTTTGTCCATATTGCACAGCTCCACTTTATATACTTTTGGGTAGTTTAATCTACAGCAATCACTATTTTTAGAATTTATGGTATATTATTTTAGAGAAATGTGTGTATTGATATATATATATTGTTCCTCTTTTTATATTTCCTCTTGTTTATATTCTTATTTTTAATATTTGGTCTCGTTTATATTGCTTGTTTACTTATTCTTTTTTTTTTTATTGATGCTCTTTCTAGTTTGCTATCCACTTTCCTGCTGTACACTGCAAATTTCCCTGTTATAGGACTAATAAAGGAATACTGTTATCTTATATATTGCGACATAACCTAATATATCGATATATTAGGACATATCACCCAGCCTGACATCTGCCCACTGGCAAATTTGAAAAAGTATTGATACTTCTGACAATTAAGCCGGAATCAGCATGATTGGGCTAATTACTAATCAATCAATCACTGATTCATCGACTGATTGTTTCAACACTAAAAAAAACGGTTTGCTTAGAATCATTAATAAGACAGAAAGGTTTAGTAAAATCATCACATGTCAATCACATCAAACATTTTTCTACACAGCACTGCAGTGTGATTTACACTCTGAAACTCCATCTCAATTGTCTTTTTAAAAAAAATAAAATATACAGTATTATACAATAATCTCCAGTGTAATTACCCATAAACAAGCAGTTTTAGCTGATTTAAAGGCTGAGCGGAAATCATGTCAAACCATGTGCCCACAGGAAGATTTGAAAAAGTATTTAAGTATGAATAATTCAATCAGAGAATGTTTGAAATCTTGATATATGTATAAAAACTGTTTGCTTGAAATCATTAAAGGAGCAATATGCAACAATTGATGTCCAAAATATGTACAGAGTGCAGTCCAAGTTTCAGCCATAGATTGTATATTAAATAGACTGAATTCCTATTTAATATACATTCTATGGTTGAAGCGAGTTGTTTCCCCGCCACCTCCCCAGACTTGAGGAAGCTCAAGCAGGCTGCAGGAACACTGCAGGAGCGCAAGACAAGGGCAACGGCAGATCAACTGTTTATAACTGTCAGTTGTCTGTCAGTGTAGAGCTAGCCCGTTATCCTTAAAATAAAAGTTCAATGATCCGATAATACACACTCTGGACTTTGAGTTCAGTGACTCTCTGCTTTATGCCTGCCAGACTCCATTAACAGTTTGTTCAGTTTAACCATTATAAACATCTGCTCCTTCTAAAAGATTATTAATGATTTTTTTTAAGAATGATAAACAGACACTTACTCATTCTGGGAAAATTCAGCATTAATTTGAATTCTAAATTAACGTGAAATAGGCAAACAATAACACAAATTATGGACTGGAATAGAAATTATTACAGTGAGTAGTTTGCAAATTTCTCCTTAGGGCAGCAAGGTTTACTAGGTTTGAGGTTTAGTAAAAGTTTTAGTAAAATGTTAATACAATGTCAATTACATCAAATATATTTTACACAGTGCTGCAGCATGATTCACACTCTCCGACTCGCTTGTCATTTTTTTTTTCATATATTATGCAATTACTTCCAGTGTAATTACCCGTAAACACACGGGTTTAGCAGATTTAAAGGCTGTGCAGAAATCATGTCTAATCATGTGCCCGCTGGTCAAACACCATCATCAAATGGCACTCATCTATGTCACATGTCCTGAGGAGGAAGTGGGAATAATATAAATTCATACGCAGGAGCTTCCTGTTTTGCCAAGACGAAGAGCTGGGAAGAAAAGGGCAGGGGCGCAGCCTGCCAAGGATGTGGCGGAGGCATTAGGGATTGCAGCTGGTGTGCAGTCAGGCTGGCTGGGCGCAGCAGCAGCCCTTGCACCCCTTGATCCTACGCAGAGGCAGGTCTCAGCAGACCTGAGGGTGCCAAGACACCGCCATCCAAACCTGGAACCATCAGCCTCCACATGGACACATGAAAACAGAAGAAAAAAAATGCACACAGAGCACATGCGTCTACAGTATGTATATGCATGCAGGCACACAAACATGTCCTCCTTTGCTTTGAGACACACACACACACTCTCCCACATACACACACACACCTCTGACAGGCCCTACACAGATGTTCCCGTGATAACTATGACAATGTCAACACATACTGCTGCCTGCCTAACTCACATCCTAAGTCATAATGAACTAGAGGCACTGAGCCTCCATTTCTTCTTCTGGGCTTCTCTCTGACAATTTGTAGACTGCTTCTGGCTCCAGGTTGCATTCTGACCCTCGGGAGGAGAAAGAGAAGAAGAGGGAGAAATGGAAAAGAGGCAATAACTGCAGCTGGGTGTATATACTGTATGTATGGCATGCTGATCAGGATGGAGAGATGTGTCACTCTCCATTTGAACGCCACGTCGGCGTGTGACCCCGCGGAGCTGCTGTCCCCTTCAATTAGGCCTCGGAGTGGATTAGCAGCGAGGGGAGGCAGGGGGAGACGTAAAGGAGCAGGGGGAGATGGCTCGGGGAGATAGAGTAACTAGCGCAGCTAACGGAGTATTAAAGAAAGGGAAGGTTGAGTCATAAGATGCAGTGGAGGGAAAGGTGAGGAGTCAGCTGGGGGTGGGGAAGATAGACCGGCTGATATGAGGACCCAGGCAGAGACGGCACAGCGTGGTGAGGAGGCGCACACACTCAAACAATACAGGGGAGTAACTATAGCTCAGCTGCATCATGTTCGGCTCAGGCTCCTATAGAAGACTGACGCACACACTGACACACAATCATACACAGCCTGACTGTAGACGGATGGACTGGATGTGCAGCAGAGGAGGGACTGATGCTTAGCTTCCAAAATTAGGCAGTTTACCATTTTAGACAGAAGAGCCTTTTAAAAATGAATAAAAATAGAACTTGGCTGCAACATGTTTGATTAGGCGGTCTGTTCGCTAAAGACCCCAAACAAAAAAACAAACAAACAAACAAATAAAAAGTGTTAGATGGCAAGAGTTCGCGGTGGGAATCACCAGAGGCCCCACGATACGATATTATCACGATACTTAAGTCCCAATACAATACTATAACAATACTTAAGTCATGATACGCTAATATCACGCAACTGAAATCATGATACAATATTATCAAAATAAGTCACAATACAATATTATCACAATACTTCAGCAATATTTCCACACAAAATACACGCAATACTATGCTTTTCCCCCAACAGGAGCAAGAGTCCTGTAAGTACTGAGTGAGATATTTGAGACATACCTGCTCAAATGTTTAATAATCATGTAAATGCCTATAATAATGATTCATTATTTTTATATGTTTTATGCATACTGGGATTCTAAGCGTTTTAGAAATGATTTCATGTTGTGTAAAAAAATGATTAATTTCATCAACAAAGGAACCTTCAATATCCTCAAACAATTTTTTTTATTAGTTTATAGGTTGTTGTTTTTTGCAGAGATGATGTGAAAACTAACAATTTGAATTCAAAAACCTTTTTGATGCTTCTAATTTTGGTGTCAAAGCAGTTTGGTGTTTTATTTTCAGTCAGGTCTGGTAGTCAGTTTTCTCTTTTATAACAAAGAAATTTCAGATTTACCCTTAATTTACCCTGTGCCCAGTATCTGAAAGTAAAATGAGATACGATCACCATTTGAAAGATTTAACAAAAGAAAAGTGCTTGTTGTTGAAGGTTGGGAGATTTTTTTTTTTTTTTTTTTGGATTGTTCAGTCACAGGTGTGAGGTTTTGATTATGCAACATCAGGTGATATTTTAAATATTTCAGAATGAAAGCCACACATACAGGCTGTCCTGTTTAAGAGAGAAGGAGCTGACCTTTGCCCTTTACTTCAGATTTTTGAGCTACAGTCAAGAGAAGCTGTGTCAACTCCACCCTGAAAACACAACTCGACAACAAAACACTGTGCTGCTGTCCTGCTGCTCATCTCCATTACGGTGAGCCTCGACCACGATTACCAACAAGGGAGCACTGCGAGGCCTCGACGCTGAGAAAAAAAAAACAGCCTGACAGCTCCACTAAACCAGACAGAGAGGATGACGGAGCGAGAGAAAGCCGCAAAGAACCTATTGTACAGCTCCCGGCATCTACGTACACAGAGTTAAATCAACTGCTGCTTTTTATTTTGGATGCTTTTATCACTTTGGATCGCTCACCTGAGCTCCCCTCGAAGCTATTAATTTTAAGCCACAAAGTTTACTGCCAGTGCATCGCCTTACATTTCCGCCTCCGCTAAAAGAGGGGGGGGCAGAGGAGAGGAGGGAGGGAGGGGGAAAAAAGGCAAAGAGTAACTTATTGTTTTTATATGAGATCTATTCCCCTGGTGTTCTGGTCAATAATGACTTGATATATCAGTGACTGCCTTGCTATTTGCACTGTTTTCGGCGTGTTGTCTCTGCCTGTGATTGAGCGGAGCTATTTTCACGCATGGAGAGAGGTGGTTGAGGACCAGGGAGGCTAACGTCTGTTTGATCAAAGTTTATGTGAAATTTCCTGGGGCCGCCGGGGGAGTCGCTGTTTATGAACTGTAATAAAAAGAGTCATTTTGACGGCGTGACCCCGGTGCACGGGCAGGAGGAGGGGGGGATTTGGTTATGTCTCTGTTTGCAAGGAGGAGGTGCTCTCGCAGGCCTTGGAGAAAGACGAAGGGAAGGGAAGCAAGAAGTGAGGAAGAAAAGAGGAAAGGTAAGGGGACTGAAGGGACAAAATGCAGCAGGAAAAAAGAACAGAAAGAGAAAAAAAATTAAAAGTGAAGGAGGGAGGGAGTGAATGGGGGGATTACACCCCCGTGTTGTCTTAGCAGCCAGCCAACAGCTCTTAATGAAACACTTTGGTTCAATTTCTGATTCATCTCGCACAGCGTGATCAGCTTTGTCCCCAACAATCCTCCCCTCATCTGAATTTAATGCATCGTAAATGAGAAATTAGAATGCACACACTCCTGCAGATGGGAGGACAAAGGAAAAGAAAATAAATATAAATAAATAAATATACATATATATATATGAATATATATATACACACGCTGTTCCTGCACGGGCCTAAGTGTTATGAGAAGACGGCAGTCGATAAATACGTATAAATAGCAACCTTTGAGAAAATCAAATAATGTTGACCTTTCTCTGAGTCGATGGTGTAATCCTCTGTGCTCCTGGCTGCCTGCGGAGACACTTGAACAGTATCACACTTTTAATGAAGAGATGATTGGTCTCCAGGTTGAAGAGCTTTACAGCTGGACTTGGACAGATGCTCTCCAAAAGCATACTAAATGATAGGTTAACGTCACATTAGCTATTTTTTTCCCCCTATATGCCTGCTTATATAACTGAGAACACGCAGAGGAAGAGCTGCTGCAATCTCTTTTTCTTGACTCATGCATATGCACTTAAAATTAGGAATGAAAACTCAATGCAAGAAATCAATGATAATTCTAATTGGATTGATCAGCACCCCTTCTTCCATCTTTCTGTTTACTCGAGGTTCACTGCAAAAAAAAAAATTCTACTGGAATTCAGTGGAATCTACTCGTCTTTTTTCATTAATTCAACATAAACATACACGTTTTATCTGTTCAAGTTGATTACACCTAAAATTTCTAGCATTTACTTTAAAACATTTCAGAATCTATAAACATGAGTTCCTATATCTTTAAGTCTTGCTTAGTCCATTAGCTTAATGCTAACACATAATGGAAATGACCATTAACGCGCTAACACAAATTAGAATTGCTATCTCAATGATATTATCATTAAAAACTGACCCATTTTACTTCACATACCTAACATAAAAGGATATATGTGCTCATACTTTTAGATTTTTTTAGATATTTCCTTTGCCCTGTGGAAACTAACCCATCGCTGCCGATTTCTTGTTTCTAACTGAATCTATTACTTGGGCTGAAGAGCTACAGCAACCTCAAAGGATCAAAACTCAAAACCAAACTTATCATTAGGTTTAAAAATACAACCAACTATTTTGGCCAAACATCTTATTTATTATTTTCTTATGGCACAGACTTGAGCAGAAATGGCTAAATGTACCGGTTTATCTCAAAAAGCATTTTATCTACTATTTTTACACATTATATAACAATGATGCTGCTGAAATAAAACTCACCGACATGTCATGTGCATTGTTGGAAGCATCAGTCATGATATAGCCTCTAGAAGGCTATTCCTGTGAGCTAGTGTTTAAAAAGCAAACAAAAAATCTAAATAAATCGTAATATCGAATTGCAATACATATCGAATCTGCACCCAAGAATTGCAGTATTTAATTATTAGTATAGATCAATAGTATTGAATCAGGAGAGAAGTCTATTGTCCCAGCCCTAAAAGAAACATGATCAGCATATTAGCAGACTAATAGCATGCATAGCAGCATGCTGCATTGTTTGAGGATGAAAACTCACATCAGACTTTTCTTTTTTATACTTTGAAGAAAACATGTATGATGAAAACTTGCGGATATACAGTTTAAGATAAGTCATGATTGTTTGTTTCACAACAATAAAAATTTCACCGCGAAACATGATGAAAGTTGGTGTTCCATTAAATAAAATAAATTCACTGGAGGTGATTTCACAGATCGTCTTTGTGACGATGCTGTTTTTTTGTGTTAAATAAAGAACTGACTTTTCAAACTGAGAAAATGTAAAAGCAAATCTGTTTCTATCTGTTTGGCTGAACATGTTTTCTCAAGTGCAACTGAATTAATACCAAGTTCCTTTAACTATAAAAGTTTATTTGATTTGAATCATTGCAAAATATTAACTTGTCTTTTCAAATTAGGTCAACTTAAACGCTTAAGGCAACCCAGACACTCGGGCTACGCTAACAATATTAGGTGTTGTCTTTTCCTGACTTCAAAGGCTTTGTTACAGTAAAATGATGTAATTTTCAGACTTACCAGACTGTTCTAGCTGTTCTATTATTTGCCTTTAACAACTTAATCATTACATCCACTTTCAGTGTGTTAATATTTTGTGAAAGCACCAATAGCCCTATATTGAGATATAGGCTATATTGTATATTGCAGTGTAGCCTAAAAATATCGAGATATTATAAGCCATATTGCCCGGCCCTACTAGACACCAAATTTTTAAGTTAAAACAAATCATTTATTTTTACAGTGTTGAATTTAAAACATTTAGCAGGAGATGCAATTAAAACACTAACAGAGAAGACACCTTACAGTGCCACTCTACACTGCTGCTTCTCTAAATAAACCTCCCCGGGTCAGTGAAAACTGCAGGAGAAATCACTGCGTGATCCGGGGAAGCTTTGCTGTGACAACACTCCTGTCTAGTTCCTGTCTGAGATTTATCAGAGGTTTCACAAAATCAATGCAGCTCGCTGTAAGAAAGATCACAGCAAACACTAGAGACCCATCAGCGGTAATAGCCATCTTCTCGACATGGGCGGGAAAAAAGATATGTTTGTCAGAAGCGGCGAATTACAAGAGAAGCACACGAGACAATGAACAGAAATGTATAAGGTGACGTTTTTGATGCTTTTCTCTATGCATTAAGACCGTAAATGTGCAAAAAAATTAAAAAAATAAATGCATAATTTCAGAGACAACATAAGATTGTGTGCATCTATATGTTGCACACGTGTGATTAAAAATTTGTGTAATGTGTCCTGGACTTCCCGCCAGCCCAAACACAGGCACACACATCCATCACACAGCACACCTATGGGTCTGTGGCTGCATGCCACACACACCCACACAAACACACACACACACACACTCACGCACACACACGGAGGCAGGCAGAGGATTATTGAGGTAGTATCAAACAGGAATAATAAAGCAGGTTCTTAAGATTTTAATAAGAATAAAATGAAACAGTAACCACCGAGGGGCCAGCAGGGTTAATCCCTTCTATATTACTGAAAATAAAAAAAGGATAAAAACAGACAGGAGGGCAGAGCTGGAGCCGGAGGAGAGACAGAGACAGGGAGAGGAGAAGAAGAAGGAGGAGAAGAGGAGGGGGCTGTGGAGATGAAATATAAGAATAGTGGTCGGCTGGGCTGGCATCAAAAGTAGAGCCAGTTAAAAGGGATTGAAATTAACAAGCAGTTTTAAAATAGCACGAGCGGGCTTATAATTTCCTCTTCCTATTTTATTCTCACACACACAAACACACACACAAACACACACACACATGAACACACACACACAAAGATGACACTGTTTGACTGTGTTTAGACTTGATGAAAGCTCGGTTCATTCCCTATGCGTTGAAACACCCGTGTCGGTTCAGCAGCATATTTCCAATGTCAAAGCACGTGCGCCGGCAGCAGATGGCATGAAACAGTTGGCAAGAGTGAGCGAGCGTGAATATCTGTTTACTAATAACCCTTTAATTACTTCAGATGGGCAATGGGATCAAACATCCAGACCCACACAGGAATTAGCCTTAAATGAGACTGGACTGGAAATCTAGGCTAACCCCTTATGTTGCCATAAAGACCTTTGCTGTGAGAATTGGCGCTTGGAAAGAAAACCCCTTATAGACGGAATCTGAATATTCTCTTTTCCATTTAGAGGGCTTTATTTATAATCAAACAACATGGCGGATGCTTTTACATACATCTAAGAGGACAAACATTCACATATGGCTGAATTTAATTATCATTTTCATGTTTTATTAATTCCTTTTAGATTAATCAGTCTAGAATATGTCAGAAATATGTCCAGGTCCTATAATATATCCCAGAGCCCAAGGTAAAGTTTCTAAATCTGTTTTTCTCTTTTTTCTTTCCAGAATACAAATAATAAACAGTGAAAAGCAGCAAATCCTCGCATTTCAGAAGCGGGGCCAGGTATCGTTTTACCAGGGCAGAAAATAAGCACCAGCTGCCAGACAAACGCTGGTAGAAGTGGTTTCACTCACCAGTCAAAAAATAAATAAATAAATAAAAAGCACTGGTAGAATTTGTGAATTCACTTGTCTTTTGGCTGGTGCACCCTGAGTTTGACTTGTTTTTTTCCTGAATAATGACTTCAGAGATGCAACCAGCAATTGTTTTCATGATTGATTCATCCGGTGATTATTTTCTTGATTAATCAAGAAATAATTTGGTTTATAAAATGTCAGAAAATGGTTAATAATACTCATTATACTGTCTTAAAGCAATGTTACATCTTAAGATTGCTTAGTTCTTCCAAAAAATAGCCCAGAATCAAATATATTCCGGTATAAGGTAAAGTGAGGCACCAAATTGAAACTCACAACTGGAACAAGTGAATTTTTGGTATTTCTTTGCTTAAAAAAGACACAAATAACCAATTATCAAAACTGTCAATCAGCTCATTGTTTCAGTAGTGGTTGATTCCATTTGTCACAGTTACAAACAGAGAGGACACCTTTAAATTTCAACCACAATCCAACCAATACTGGATATTTAAGACAAAAACCTATTTTTGTATTTGACAGTTTATGAATCTAATCCTGATATATTGGACATTCAAGGGTTACATTCTATTATTTGGTCATATTTCACACCGGTATCACGGCAGTTTGAGAAATATCACAAATGTAACCCAAAATAGTCAATATTTTTTGTGACAGTCAGCTTTAAAAATAATAAAGACATCATATAAAGAGCAGCAAAGTCTGTGCTGTCAGTAATGTTTGTTTTAAGTAAGTAGTTATTTCAACCTCAACCACGTTTTCTTATCTCAAAGTAGATCTGGTACCTAAACCTAGCCAAGACCTTTATTTTGAAAGTGTAACTGGACGTTAAATATTTATTACTGCTAACATTACCACAGAGCGAGAACGATGGTGGATAATATCAGTCTGAAAGTTGTGCTGAGTATCATGAAAAATTGGAAACTTTGGGTTTGTCAGGGGCATTTTAGGTGGGTGCCAACAAGGGCCAGTAACACTGATGGCCCTTTTTCATGACTCGGTTTGACTTGGCCTGTCAGCCCAGCACGGCAGGGGTTTGTATTTCCACTACAATGGGGCTACCCACTTGAAGGTGTGCCTTTTAACAGAAGATGAGCTCGAGAGGAGGCTCGAGTTGAGCGGCTGTAAAGCGGTGGATAAACTGTTCGTGTATGTCTCTGGGATAAACATACAGTTTTCTCTAAATTCTTCACAATAGAAGTCCCCCATTGTTTCATTATTTAAATGCTTTTATTATGAAGCAGCACAGACAGGTAATGTTTTCATTCAGGGTTTCAGCAGCAGTAACTTAACTGAAAGTGAGTATGAAATGGTAAAATAATGCAGATACCTGAAAGTACAAACAGCGACACAGGAGACAAATTAAATTTCAACACATAAAGATTCTATTAGAAGCTACAAAAGTACTGAGAGCTGAACATAAAGAGACTTTAAGAAACGTCTTCCTCTCTGCTCTTCTGATGTACACACATGAGCTGAGTATCACAACACTCGCTTGTTTGAGGGGGAAAAAAAGGGTCATCATGGGTTGGCCACAGCCAGCAAGACATCACCACAGCCCGCTTGGAGGCGGGTCAGGCTTGCTTTGGCCCCACTCCAGAGCAGGTCCATCTTGGGCATGGCTTGGTGCACTTTCAGCGCACCAAGCCCCCCTCCAAGAGTCTACAACAGTAATAAAATTATCACTTTCAATTATCAATTATCACTATCACTAACACCATGTTACTAAAACAAATACTGTTACTCAAATAAATTATGTTGTTTTAATGGCGTGTAATTACTACTCGGGTCAAATGTGTCCCTCTGACAATACAACTGGCCCCAGCCTGTCCCTCAGTAGAATTGGTCAAGAACCATAACTGGTGTCCGCGTACACAAATCTAATGAATAAAATTTCTTGACTATTTTACAAACTACTGCGAGACTGTGTTGTATATTTGGTTGTATTGGGTTATTGGGACTGAGACTTGTACTGAGCGGGATAGTTGACGGTGAAAAAGTGAAAAAAAGTGAAAAATGCACTTGTCAGTGCTTTCTGGTGAACAAACTGTGTAATTGCAACACTCTAACTAATTATATTTCTTTAAATTGGTAGTTTTTTATTGTGCATTGTTCGACATGTATGCAAATACCAATACACCTGAAAAATCATCAGTCAACTGATTCATCAGACATTTCTACGAGTTGCATCTCAAAAAACCTTAAAATCCCTATGATGCAAGCCATTTTCTGCACACATCTCTTAACTACCATTGGTGCAACTTTAGCTGATTACATCATTAAAATGTGTGTACAGCTTCCTCTGAGCATGCTTCCTGGAACAAGGAGGCACTTTTAATATTTTGTACACTTAATGCATATGCCACTGCTCATATGCTGGGTAGTCGAGTGTTATGAGAGTTCTCCCAGGGAGAAAATCCCTGCTGTGTGTAAATGTCATGAAAAATTCCTTCATCTGCCAGAATAACGTTAACCTTCTCCATTTTGTTCCACTGAATCCACCTCTTGGGCAAATGTGTTACAAAGACGTGCACGTCAGCCAGCGCCTCGCTCTTCCTCTACGCCTTTCATTACGTGAATGGGGAGTGAATGCAGTTTGCCGGCTGCCCTTTTCCGGTGCCGGTGCGTTGGGAGAGCATACATTTTAATGACGGGACCTTTACTTTTTGAATAACAGTGAGGAGGGAGGAAAATAAATTGCTGTTCAAAAGGAGATAATACTCCTGGCATTGTGGGATTGCCGGGGATTGGGCAGCTGTGTGGCGACGACCCCTACGCTGAGACCAACCTGTATAAATTAAGATATAAATAGCCTCATCTACAGCAGTATTACCAGGGGTGTGCTTGAGTGCTCGAGCACATGCTTAATATATGCATGTAGGTGCGTGTTTGTGTGTGTGCACCCTCATGAGGGAAGCAGAGAGAAAAAGAGCATGCATATGTCCATAATACAATGTGGTTGCATGACAATTGTGAGTGAGTGTGTGTGTGGGCACGTGTGCTCACACATACTTGTGACAGAGTGCTGGGGAAACCTAAATCCCACTCAAGTGTAAGGCAAACAGTGGTGGCAGTGTGTGGTTATTGTATTTTCTTTGCTTGGATCCCAGTAAACACCCCCAGGCCTGCGCTGCCTGCCTGCCTGTCACCGTGGCCATCCTGCCATCAGCGGCCAGCTTCATGCTGCAGCCAGAGCCCTGGCGCAGGCCCCACAAGGAAATTAAAAGGGGATTAAGGCTGGCTGACACTTTGTGGCCGATTACTCATTTATTTTTTTGTGTGTGTGTGAGAGAGAGAAGCGAAGGGTGGCAGGGTGGGGTGGCATCTTGTCTTGGCTGAGGAAAGCTGGGTGGGGCCTGAGGAAGTGTGACCATTTATAAACGCATCCCACAGTGACATCAGCATCACCACACGAGGATACTAAGGGTGACTATTATTAGAGATGTTTCGATATATTCCCAATACAATCCCTGAGTTTTGGTTTCAATTTGAGAAATAGAAAAAGTTTTACAAAACCCTTTTCTCAGTCAACAGAGGAAGTTCTGAAATGTTGAATATTGTCTAAACACAAGCTGCTATAGAACTTTCCCTGAATAAAATTCGCAAAATGTTGACTTAAATCAGAAACTATCTGTTCAAAGAATGAGTAAACCTGATACAAATGTGGCCAGACGTTCAATGCCAACAGTCTGCATTTTAAGTAAAGTTTTAAATACTCAATGCTACAAATGCAGTTCAGTCTGTATGAAAGAAGTATGGCGGTTTGATACCCAGCCCTGTTCTTCACAGTGAGGGGAGAAGAATTTAAATCCATTAAATCCTTAGAGGGATAATTTTGATTATTTGATGTAGCGTTGTACGAGGTACTTAAGTCAGTGTATTTTTTACAGAAGGTGCCGGTCGACACGACCCCAGTTAGGAGAGGTAGTACCAGCATAGAAGCTACGCGCTGAACTGAACTGGGGGCCTGCCAACTGGCAACTACAGTAGCTAATTCACTGACTACGGATAAGTACCTAATACATCCCCACTTGAAATAATCCGAACTGTTCCTTTAAATTAAATGAAAGTAGTTATACCAAAATGCTGTTACAAGTAAAAGTACAGAATTTAAGAATGTTACCGAAGTAAAAGTAAACAAGTATTAGCATCAAAAATTTATCAAAAGTAAAGCACTCATTGATTAGTTAGTTTAAAACACCTTTCAGATCATGTCAAAATTGCATTGTGATCAAACTAAAACAAACCTGCTGTTCTGAAAATTTGTTTGATATACAAAGTTTTCAACAGCATAGTTTTATGAGCTTATTTCATATTAACTGAAGAAATAAAGTAAAAGTTACTACTATCTCTGTCTTACAACAGGCCATTTACCATTTCATCCTCTGAAATTTGGCTTTGCCCTTTATTTCACCTATCTGGTGCCTGATCCTGGCATTAAGTATGCTTAGCAGCGAGTCGCCTTTGATTGTGATGCACATCAGGCAGCTCAGGTTTACTGCCTCTTTGTGTTAGAACTCAATATCATCGCTGCAGGGAAAACAAACTGTACAGATGCCAGTGTTTGGTCTGCTAATTAGCAGTTTGTATTAGTAATTAATAGGCATTACCAGTCAACCGGGCTCCTGCTCGGCAGCCTCCAACAGCCTGTGAAGGAGATCCAGGCAGCGCGCTCCCCCCGCAGCGCCGCTGCACAGCGGCCCAAGGAGAAATTTCAGCATCGTAGTCACTCTTAAAGTCAAGAAGAGGAAGGGATGCGTGTCCAAGCTGACTGCAATCACTGCTTTTTAAAGGGAGAATGCAGCTTAAAACCTTAAAAGCTTGCAAGTTGGGGCTGGGTATTGAACCTCAGGACTTTTGAGCACTGGTGTTTGTAGTACCATGTATTAAAAACTATCAAGCAATAGTATTTCTTGATTACTTGTTCTTTTAACAGCTATTTCCTGATTAAAATCATTATTTTTGCTATTTTTAGACTGTATTTTATGCCAGAAAAGTTGTTATACATGTGCTATTGTGTTATTTTGTTAAATGAAAGGAAGGTTTATAGCTTTTTATTCAAACTAAGGTTTTGAAAAAAGTCTCTGTCCTACTGTAAACACGAAAAGAGCCGTAAACTTGACACACCATCAAGTACATGCTTCCACTTTTCTCACTTGGAATGAAAAGGCATTTCTACAGAGTAAAACAACCTGACACGCTTTAAAATCTGTACTGTAATGTGTCCACCGCTAATTTGGGTGGATGATGAGCTGAGAGGCGTGGTGGGCGCGAGGTGAGGTGAGGTGTGGCGTAGTGGCAGAGTTATCAATTATCCAGAGCGCAGTGGCACTCTGGCTTCCTCCAGATCTGGTGTTAAATTAAGTTGTCAGCGCTGTCTCTCCGATTTCCCCCATCACACGAGCAGACGGTGATAGTGCGTGACGGCCGCTCGCCGGAGCTCCTCGCCGGCTGCCGCCCCGCATCTCGCCTGCAATTCATCAGCTCCTGAGCACACTGGCCCAGCCTCGGTCCACGCCAGCGCACGCCGCGTTGCACCGGAGCCAGCCAGCCCGCCAAGCGCAGTGGCAGAGGAAAAAGGATCGGATCACCTTCCAAAAACCCGCCGTAGAGGACGGGGTGCAGTGGACTTTTGCCCCCATGTCTGGGGCAGGAGTGCGTGTTTGAACTTGTGGGTGTGTTTGTGCAAAAAGAGAAAAGAAAAAAACAGCGTGGAGGGGAAAAAGAGTTGAAAACAGAGGAAGGGCATCGTCTTGGGAAGAGCAGGGTGCACAATAAAGCCTCTGGCCCTGCTGTCCTGTTGGGGCAAGGCCTCAGGTGAGGGCAGAGAATGTGGGACACAAAGCGGGGAGGCTTGGCACATGGGCACTAGCCACCAGCTCCCTCCCAGCACACTACTGAGTTGAAGGGCACCAGAACGTTCAGTCACAAAAGGCGAAGAGAGGCGGCGAGAGGGGAGGAGACAGAAAAAGGACAACCAGGTGACAGAAATAATGGATAACTGTAAAGCAGCGGGGTGCTAAGCTCTCAGTGCTTAAGTATTTATTTGTGATGAATAGTAATGACGGCACACTTACAAAGCACTTGTTTAATATGGAGAGGGCTCGAGAGAGGGGAGAGGAGAGGATCGCTCCCGCGCTCCTTTAACAGGGCCGGCGTGCTCGGAGGCGACCGCGGGGGAGATGCCAAACCCTGCCCAGCCCTCCACCTCCCATCTGCATTCAAAAACACTTGCCGTCCCTTAACACTGTCCCTGCCTCAGCACTGAATAAAACATTAAACACCATTCTGAGATATTAACCTACTTATTGAAAAAAAAGTCAGTGATTTATGTCGATTTGGTTGGCTTTCAATGCTGCCCAGCTGTCACCGCCGAGCCTGTAACCTAAATTATCCAGCGCTGCTCTTTCACTCCAGTTAAGGGAATAAGCACTCCTTTAACACTTCAAAAGGCCTGACTGCGCTAACTCGGAGCTCTTGTTTTATTTTTTCCACACTTCTTAAGTTCAGTAATTATTCAATCTGGGTGATAATGAGCGCACAGTTGACCTTGCGGATAAAGAATATTTCCTTTTATGTTTATGCTTCATGTTTTCCAGGCTAATTTAAGAAAACAGTGCTTAATCTTTCACCAAAAGCAGCAAAACACCGGGCCCTCAGATCCTCTGCGGCGCAGTGGGAGGACCCCTCCGGTTAATAAGCTGCATCCAGGCCCCGGTGTATAGCTGGCAATGGGTTCGGCGGCCATGGATCAAACAGCCGTAACCTCCTGTTCCAAAGGTAAGCTGCAATCAGATCTGTGGGGGATCTTTAACCAGGGAGGAGAGGGTGTTTGTGTGGAAAAGAGGCCGAACAGACGGGGGAAGTAAGCATGAAAAAGAGTGAGAGGGTGGGAGGAATGCTTATATGCACTCTCAGAAATAGGAGTTCCAAAAGGGTTCCTCCTTAAGGGCTGAGGTCTTTGTAAGACCAAGGGTTCCATTAAGAACCTGTTTTCGAAGAATGAGTTTTTCAAGGATTGTTGAAATCCTTGAAGAACTCTTATCAAGAGTTCTTTGTACCATAATACAAAAGGGTTCTTGGTAGAACTCCCTGAGTGGATTCTAGATAAATCCCCTTGGAATATAAAACCATTCACGATAGAACCCCATGAGTGAGTTCTAGGTAACACTCTTGGAATACAAAAGCATTTGTGGTAAAAACCCCTAGGCCAGCTCTAGATGAATCCCTTATATAAAAGGGTTTTCGGTAGGACCCCCTGGGTGGGCTCTTGATAAAACCCTTGAAATATAAAAAGGTTCTTGAATCTGTTGCGTGGGTTCTTGTTGGTACCCTTAGAAGGCGGAAAGATTCTGGATAGAATCTCCAGTGAGGGTTCTGGATGGAACCATTGCACCAGGGTTCTGAAGGGTTCTCCTTTAGAACCTCTCAAGGCCCTTTTCCACAAAATTGGGCCTGGTTCTTGAACAGGTTCAGTTCAAGATTCTTAGAGCCTTGGTGCTGTCTAGTGAACCTGCCCGCATTTCCACCAGCTTTGAGTGGAACCATCTGTCATCAACAGAGGGCACTGCACAGTTGACCAAGACCTGTAGAATATGACATGTCCATTTCGGTTCCCAAGGAAAACTTGTCATTTTTTTGGTTCCAGCTGGGAACTAACTTTTCAGCTTTCTGAACCAGTTTATTTTTGGTAGAAATGCTCTAAACGGTTCACAATTTGGTACTTGAACCAGAGTGGCTCAAGTTCCACATTGTTGGAAAAGGCTTATCATACAGGTTTCTGGGTGAAACCTTTCACAGATGGTTCTTGGCATAACCTTTATGTGATGTTCTAGTTAGAACTCTCTAAAAAGGTTCTGAGTGGAACCTTTATAAAAAAGCTCTAACAGGAACCAAAAAGGGTTCTCCTATGGGGACAAGCCGAAGTGCCTATTAGGGTCCTAGTTAGCACCTTTATTTCTAAGCGTGTACACTTGTGTGTGTGTGGTTCGCAGGGGAAGATGGCAGCCTGCTTCATCAGTGACGTGCCTGAACGGAACCCAGAGGGGGGCCCGGACTGAGCCCCTGCGCTTAATTGGGCACTCAAATGTTACCAGGTCCCTTCCCAAACGACTTGGAGGTGACACATGGCAACGTGAGGGAGTGGAGCGGAGCTTGTGGAGAGAGGAAATGGAGCAGAGGGTTTAGCACCTCCCGCGGCCAAGTTTTTTCTCTCCCTCTGGGTTTTTCGGTCAGGACGGCGGGCTGCGTGAGTGATAGTGCATTTGGCCTCTCGCTGTGCCAAAAGGATGACAGAGCAAAATTAACCCCTCGGTGGTGGGGACAGATGGAAACGGGGCTAGTTTCACTTTCGGTTTTGATTTTGTCGCAGAGTGAACGCATTCATCTGTTGCGGTGGCGAGTGCAAATGTGGAAGGAAGTATATCTAATAAAAATTTAATCACAAAAAAGTAAATCTGTGCTTTGAGAGTGGGTGCAAAATGAAATTTAACACCCACGCTCGATTATTTGATCGCACGAAAAAGCAGGAAATAAAGTACAGTCTTCGTTCAAAAAGACAAGGACTTAAAATGTGCACTAGAGCAAGATGGGAGCAAATTCATAATTTTTTTCCAGTTCATCAAAGCCTCCACCGGCTAATCCCTTTCTTATATAAATAGCTCTTTTGGTGGAGAGGGTAGCTGCCGCATAGAGCTCTAACCCTTCTGTCCCTGAAGCTACAGCCAGGATAAGCTGTGTGTTGGATTGGCACATCGGGCTGCCTGGGGCCTGCTGCTGCGCTGGCCGCCAGTACAGATGGAGGGCAGGGCTGGGCAATGCCAGCTTGTCAGTCGGATTAAAACGACTCATTTATTCACTGAAGTATCGTGCAAAGCGACCGGGCCAAAGCGGGGTGAGGCGAAAGGGGGAGAGGAGGGTCGAACAGCGGCGAGATGGGGGCAGCTTGAATATGAGAGAGGGTCCTCTGCTCTCTGGCCCTCAGCCCTCCCCTCCCTCTTCGTCCCGCTCTCCTGCCTTTTTGCCTGTTACTTATCTTTCTAGGGCTGCCAGAAGCCATTACCGCAGTGTACGGAAGGCGGCCGGCAGGGTGGCATCTCCTAGTGCCCGGGTGACAGATTGCCGCTCGGCATTGGCGGCGGAGGAGGTGAGGGGTGGAAAGTGATTGGCTCCGATGGTCAGGAAGTGGGCACCGAGGGCTAGAGAAGGAGGTGGAGGAGGGCAGAGAGTCAGGGAGAGGATGACAAGACCCGGCTGCGTGACCTTTGGTATCGCGCGAAGTTACTTAAAGGGGCACAGGCCCTGCTTTTAAGAGCATGCTTGGCAGTGGTGGCCGCCGTGGTGGTTGCGGGCCGAACACGGATGCCAGGGCAAGAAGAGGTGGCCCCGATGCTGACTTCTCTGGTTGTGCCCTGGACCCCGCTGTCCCTGCAAAACCTCAGTGAGGATAAGTAGAGGACAACTGGCAACGTCTGCAGACTCATCCAAGATAGTTCGCTGTGGACGGACTCACCTCTGCAACGTCAGAGCCGCTGCCAGCATCAATCTTTAGAGTCCTCAAAGTCATGAAGTGTTTTGATGTCAGACCCAAAAGAGAGATGAGATACTTAAAACCAGAGAAGAGTGCTCAATATTTTACAGAGTCAAAGCAGTAGAAGTATATAAGCCCTTAATCTCATTTTTAGACAACAATCTACAATTAAAAAATCTTAAAGGGATTGTTTGGTTTATTTGACATGAGGCTGCACTAAGTACTTACCAAAAGTCAGGCTGCACTGGCATTGGCTGCAGTAGAGGCTGGGCAGCACACCACTAGTTTTAGATATATAAAAAAAGCAATACATATGCAATATATGCCGATATATCAAATTGTAACCCCTGTATCATGATACACATTGTATCGCCTGATTCTTGCCAACGCACAGTCCAAGTAGACAAGGTCTGTAATGGTATTTTAGTCACTTAAAAAGGTCCACCTAAAATAACTGTTTACGTGTACGCTATACTTAGAACATTTTCAGCGCTCTACCTTACCATTAGACAGCCTTTACTGACGGGAAACCATACACTGGAGTTGCTGGTCTACCGCTGTCTTTGTGTGACTTACGTGAATCTGACCTAACCTTTTAAAACAACAAAGTCAACCAATAACACAAACAAACTAACACATTGAGGCAGAAGTAGACCAGAAACTCTTGTGTTCTGCAAGGTAAAATGATTTTGCCTGGTTTGAAGAGAGTGATATTTGGCTTGGAAAAGGCTGTCCAGCAGTAAAATAAAGTGGTGAAAATATTCTGCATATACAGCGTACACATTAAGTGATAATGATTTTTTTAGGCAGAGCTTTTTTAAGTATATAATAACCTAAGCTGCTAACACATCTACAGCATTACAATGCTACATCAAATAATCCCAACTATCCCTTTAAGTTTGAACAAAGCTGCTCAGGGCCTACAGCCTTCTTCTTCAAAATGGCACACACTCAGGTCACTGACAGGCCAGGACTGTGTGTGTGTGTCTGCGTGTGTGTCAAGGGGGGTGAGGCTTGGAAGGGTTTTATCGGGTCTAATTACTCCCGATAGCTGTAATTTACAGGTTGACAGCAGGGAGAAATCGGCAAGATTCACACTTCTGCGGGTCAGCATCTGTCGCCATTACTGCGTGGCGCACACTGCCGGCCAGTCGGTGAGCAGGAGGAAACAGTAAACAACAAACGGCGTGTGACAGATTAGCAGCGCGGGCTAAAGGACCTTCCACTGACACATCATTTCTCTCGCTCCGCGAGTTTGTTTCGCGGCAGCTGTCACCAATAAAATGGAAAAGCAGGAGATGGGGAGGGGAGGTGGCGGCGGCAGCGGAGGTGGCTTTTGTTCCAGATCCAGAGAGGTGGGTGGTGGAAGGAGAAGAAGGAGGAGGATGAAGACAGGGTGGAGGAGGAGAGAGAGGTGGAAGAAATGGAGACGGGAGGGAGGGTTAGCAAGAGTGACCCGTTTTAAAAGTCTGGCCTCACTTTTTAATGGAGTATTAAGAGGAAAACCAGGGCAGGGCAACGTCAAACTGTATTTTTCCGCTGACTGTAATTACCCTCGCTATTTCTCCCTTTTTAGGTCTGCAGTACAAATTGCCAGTGTCACCCTGAAGTGGTAATTTTAGTTCCGTTTGCATCAGCCTGTGTGGTACAGTCAGCAAGGAGCACACAGAGTTATTCTAGAGGGTAAGCATTATCTCAGTACATTCAGTATGTGAACACATTTGTTAACACTGCAGCACTGCAGACCGCTCCAACGCACTTTCCCTCTCTCCTCCCATCCCATGTGGCTTCTCCTTCTCCTGGTCCCACGCAGCTCAGAGAGGAGCCAGGTCGGTCCAGTGCCAGAGAGGGCTGGTGGGCTACACTGCTCTCCCCCTGTCCACCTCATTGCCTACACACAGCCTATCTGGCCAGCTCCTGTACACGGGGCTAACACCGCGTACGTCCTGGCAAACCCATTTTTCCTTGACCTCCAAATAGAGGACGTTCTCCAAGTTGCTGGCTCGTTAACCTGGACTGTTTTTGTCGGCCAGCTCCGCAGAAACAAAAGTGAGGCCTTCAGAGTCTAGTTACTGCAAATGGAACAGAAAGTCTGAAAGAAAGTTGTAGTTTAACTAAATAAAGATGGGATTTAGATTCCTTTGGATTGATTTCTTACCTCCTATGCAGCATGTCTTTCACTTTATGGAGTTAAGAGTATGAAAAATAACTTGCTGAGACTATTAACATACTTGAAATAATCAGAGTACATAGTCATCTTGTGTACAGGATATATGCTTCTGCTTCATGATGTACAGCAGCCCTTGCATAGGATTTGATTTATACTTCAGTTGTTGCACCGGTGCAATACTAGATGAATGTGTCGTACATTATCTGTCAGTGTCATGACAAATTATAGGGGGATCTGGGTGGGGATGAGAGGAGATGTTAGCAAAATGGCCAAAATCCATCCTCCTTGTTAATTTGCTATCCCCCTCCCCTAGTAGCGGAGGGGTTGTTTAGTTAAATATGTTAGTTTAGTCTGCCTGATTCTTAATCTGACTGAGGTTTGGGCAAGTTAGAATCTATGGCCCCCACCCGTGCTGTCCATGGTGCTGAAGTAGCAGACGGATTTGTAATCGCACCTTTTTGTGTCAGTCCCACCTTTCAATAGTTGGTTTGCAAGTGGCGGGTGAACAAAAGAAAGTTACTTAAAAGAACCAGCCTTCTAATGACCAGTGCTTCCACAGCACCACCCCCCTTGTTAGCGATGAAGAAATCGCCCACTACATTTACCCCCAAATAACTGTGTTTACATTCTTTCAGTCACTTGATAGAGAGCAACAATGGGAAGATTTGCCTTGCGAAAGAAAAACTGCTACTACTGTGCAACCACAATGTACATACCAAGACTACAAGTTGCTTTCATGCTGGAGCAAAACAGAAACCAATCACTACCTGAAAGGAAGGGAATTAATTGAACAGTTCACCCAAAATCAAAAATACATATTATTCCTCAGGCCTGTAGCAACATTCATCCATCTGGAGAGTTTCTGTGTGAGTTGCCCAGTTTTGTAGATACTGGACATAGAGAGTCTGCCTTCCTTCAAATACCACAGGACTAAATGGCACTGCTTAAAGCAGAAATCCAGAAATCAGGACCAGGTTACTTAAGATAATTCACAGAGAAGTTTCATTGTGAACTATTTTCTTTTGAGTAGAAAGAAAGCAGTTCTGGTAGATTCTATTGCAGAAAGAAAGTTATTGCATGTAGTCGCATGGTTTTTTGTTTGTTTGTTTGTTTTTTTGTGCTTTGAGCACCGCAAGCTGAGTGCCATTTACTTGTATTACATTCAAGAGCTGACATCTCCAAAACTTAGCAACTCACACCAAAACAATTGAGATGGATGAATAACACTACCGGTAAGAAGCAAAATATGTATTTTTGATTGGGGGTGAACTGTTCCTTTAAGGTGACTTGGTAAATGGTTGGCGATAAGAAAGGGGGGGCAATGGCAATGGCCTCCTCCTACTTCCTGCCTCACTACTTCTGGCACCCTTGCTTGGACTGCATCTATGAACTCAGCCGACAGTTTGATCTCAACTACACACCTGTAAAGTTTGATGACTGCATCTTGCACAGTTGTGACACTATCACATCGACACATTTGTCCACAGTAGGGATGTCATTAAAATTACTTTGGTACTAAGTCAAAGCCAAAATTCTGAAAACATTACAGTTTTTCTACAGTACTGTAGGTACTGGGAATGCAATTCTTCTGGACCTGACAGGGACAGTATATATACACCTACAGGTGTTCTTGTCTACCGTTAAATGCCAAAGGAAGAGAGAGAATGCCTACCAGCACAGAAGACATTAGCCTGACGAAGTGCTCAAAGCCACTCCTGTGGTAGCTGTTGCTAAGACCACATTTTGCCATGATGACACACACAGACTCACATGGAGAAAACAATACACAGCGGCTGCTGAAATAAAACATCCAGAAACAATGGTATGGTCCTTTAGGGGCAGATGGAATCCTCTGGTGCAGGTGTGTCTCCATCCCCATCAGCGAACACATCCATAATGCTCTGTGGTCATGGGGTGATCACGTAGGTCTGGCCCTGTCCTGTTTAATTTCTAACGGCAGACTGCCTGGTGACTCCGCGTGCCAACCTCCAGAGCCCCCAGTTCTTCTCACAAGTGCCATATGGGCGGCCCAGCCCCATTCCATTAGCGGGGCCCAAGCAGAGGCAGGAGCAGGTCTGGACCCCAGCCCTCCTGGCCTTCCCCTGGCACTGCCACAGGGCATGTCCTGCCCACTGCCAGCTGCCCACACTAGGTCAGAGGACGCAACAGCCGCTGCCTACCTGAATCTGGCAGCAACCAGCCACTGGTTACAGTCAGACAAGACGCAATGATGTGGAGGAAGGACCATCCAAATAAAATCTACTACCAAGACAGAACCCACAAAATGAAATCTGTTGTAGAGCCATCTCACACTATCAGCTTTGGACAGCTGTGGTTGAAGATTCTCGTGTTGCATTCACTCACAGCATCATAAGCAGCTCCTGCTTCATGCATCAACCTGTAACCACTGATTACAGTCACTGTATTCTACTTCTACACCTCTGAACATCCTCATGTCTGATTTTAGCTCTCAGATACACAGGTTTGTTTGTTTTTTTACATTATTTTTGCTTTTTCTGATTAAAAAATAAATCAAATGTATGACGGATCCTCATTAATAAAATGAGTTGTGCTAAAATGTCCAGAGTAACTTAGAACTGTATAATACTTGCTACGAGGTCTCTCCACAAAATGATTCTGGTTATACAAATATGGCCGTCCAATAAAATCTGTGGTGCATGTGGCTGCAGCTCTGCCTCCACTATAGAAAACAAGTTCTCCTTGTGTGATCATTTTGTGTTGCAGGCTACCAAGCAAGGCCAAATAACTATCTGATTTATTCTTAAGGTTCCTTTAAGGCTGGCTTGAACCGTCCGACTTGTACAGATGTGCTAAAACTTTTCCAAGAGCGTCCTGAAGCAGGGAAATTAAACCACTGATATTAAAAATCTCCAACTGTGCTGTAACAACAGTCATTGGATTTCTTTTTTAATTCCAATGTGACCCGCGTGACATTTTAAACTGTGATAAGTCAAACAAATTTTAACAGTCTATTTGGAATATGAGAGATCAATCATTTTTATTCATCTACAGAAGTGATCTCAAAATCAAATTGGCTTGGGCCACTGATGGTAGAATCAGCTCATAGGGGAGTCACTACACTGTTCAAGTACTGCAAGAAAGCTTAATATTTATGAATATTTACTTTTGTTTTCATTACTAACATATTTTTGTCATAATTAACAAAAAAATGCAAACAGCAGTTTCTATATAGTATTTTAATATTAGTTAGCTGTGCATTGGGCATAGAATATCAGCAAATTGCAACACACAGTCCCTCAGAAATACACACATACATTTTTAAATAAATTAGTGTTTTTGTTTTAATTATATTCAATTAAAGGGTGGTGTAAATTGGTATGAAACAACTAGAAAAACAATTAAATATTCCAAACAGCAGTTTCTATACAACTCAATCCTTATGTCACTTTGAATTGGTCATTAATAACTCTGATGAAAATGGCAAGCTATGCAAGCATTGTCGGTTTTGTCTGTGGTTTCGTCACAGAGTATGCCGTGAAAACTCTAGCTCTGTCACATAACTGATCATAAATGTCAATTGATAACTTGCTAATTTGCTCTGCCACTGTCTTTGCCAATAGAAAAATATTGCTGAACAAGCTATTCTTTTCTGTACGTAGAATATCAGCGCACTGCAACATGCAACCCTTCACAAATACACATATACATTATATTTTTAAATAAAATTGTGTTTTTGTTTCAATATATTCAATTGAGGGCTATGGCAGATGTTTCATGCCATGATTGGTGGGACAGTAAACATGTCCCAGTTGGTGCTATGATGGGGAGGTTTCATGAGCTGGTTTGCTACATTATAGCTAGACTAAAAAAATCTAGCTAATATAGCTACAATAAAATAAGTAATGTAGCTGCACTAAAATAATATAGCTATGTGAGCATTAATACGAGATTTGAAACATTTAAAAGTAACATAGAAGTTACTTTCCCGAGTGACAAATTATTTTATATGCAGTAATTAAGTAATTCAATTACTTTTTAGAAAAGTAACTAATATCTGTAACTTAATTCCAGTAATTTGCCCAACAATGGTCTCCTGCCTGAGGCGAAGAGAGGATGTGCTTCTGCCAGAGGAGCACTGACTAAGATTACAGCGTGCATGGGAATAAATTACAAAATATTATGTGTAATAATATACGTATGTATTAGTTCACTGCTGATCCTCATATTGATTTTTAAGATGCTGTTTCAAAACATGATCACTCTACCAAACAATCATGTTAGGGTGCATTTTCTTTTCAGTAACACATAGCAGAATGCCGCAACATACATTATATACTGCAGAGCCCTACATGTGTATCGTATATGCATCCATATAAAGGTAGAACCAGCTGAAATATTATAGACTGGAAATAGGTTAAAGCAAGCCATTAAAACTATTTAAACTTGACCCCTTGTCTGCTGTTACATGTGACTACTAGGCCCTAGTCTTTCACCTCATGTATTCGTGCGATAGGTTAAAATGTTGGGTGCACAGGCATGTAACACGTGTGAGGGCACCTTCCCTGAAGACATGCTGAGGGAAACAGGAGGAGGGCGGGTGGAGGCAGAGACATGCAGCACATCACATGGGAATGTCAGTGTGTGCCTCGGCAGCCTGTACCTGCCACAGGACCTGGGGCCTTTTTTAATTAATCATCACACAGGATGAATAATTCAGCCATTATCGCTGGGAATAAATAGAAATGCTGCTTTTCCTCCTGAATTCCACCCAATCAATTTCCATGTTTCCCTTAATAACCTACAGATTAGGGCCTGGCCGCAGGTAAACATAGCTTCTAGCTAATAGGTAGTGGCAGGATTTTGTAAACTAAACAAATAGTCCCCTGATTCAACAGTTCTACAAAGTTACTTCTTATATCCTGCAGATAAATTTTATTATGCAGACTTACCACTGTTTTTCTACTGCTTGACCAGTCCTCATCATTTTCCATTTGATACTTGTTATTAGGATACAGTAAAGAAAAACAGTTTTAAACTTAGTTATAAACATGTCTTATCATTCAGGTCTTATTCTATTTTGAAAGCCACTCAAAGTTAAAAACGCACAGTGGTGAAGCAGAAAACCAGGCTAAAGGTAAAAGAGCTGAGCAAAAAATGTCAGTCACCGGATGGAAATTATTTTAATATAGACGTTAAAATGATATTTGACATATTTAACTCTAAACAAGCTCCAAGCAAAATGTATGCAATGTTAAAGTAGTGAATGAAAGATGTACTTTGGTGGTAAACGGCTTTCTCTAGATCCTCGAGTCCACAGTTATGTACTGTAGTATGTAAGTGTTTGTCGAGAGTGACGACAATATTCTCTCAAAAACTGCGTTTGACGCCAGTTATTATGTGAAAACTACTATGGTGTCACCAAGTGGCTTTATTCCAACTGCAAACATTGCGTGAAACACTGAAACATGCTCTATATTTACTTTGATGGATAAATCCAAATTCAGCAATCTGCCTGATATAGACTGGAACAGACCGTTTATTCTTATGAAATGTTACATAGTGTGAAAGCAGTCCCTCCAGATTTTTACAGGCTTTTTTGGGATTATTGCAGCCTACATTTTAATGCAGCTTTTCTAAAACAATTTGATGGATGTTGCGAATTTTTGCATTTTTTGGGGGGATATAATCATTAAAAATCAAAGGCATCTTGTTCTTGTTATGTACATTTGTTGATTTGTTTATTTATATCATCCCAAAGGTTTCCAACAATTTTCAGACCAAGAGAAATCCATCATTCATTCACGATAACAGCCCGTTTCCAACTAGCCTCTATCATTTCTGGGAAAACATGGGACACGTCAGCAAGCACAACTACACATAACGTGACTAAAACTTCAATACATTGCTACATTTATGAACATAATTTCTGCCTGAGTTAAGTCAGAGAGATTTTCATTGGCAAAGGTGGTTGTTTAACAAAGAAGACAACAAGTCCCATGATCCCACACTACTTGACAATGTCATCAAACTATCTATTTTGTTTTTGTTTTGATGTAAGACACTGCTAGTGGCAGAAAGTATATACTAACATGTAGGATTTAGTGGCATGTAGCGGAGACCTTGTCTCACCCTCAGAGCTCATTTCAGGTGAGTATGCACTAATGAAAACATATGAATATTATATTCCATTTCTGCCTTATTCTGCAAGTAAATCCCCATAAATCTCACTGAACCTTTAAATTTCTAACTATCAGCAAAACATATTTAGCTCAAAACCCAACCAATACTGAAACTATAGCATCCATATTTCAATGTTACGTAAATCAACAGCTCAAAAGCATGAAACTGTCAAAAAGAACAGTTAAAAGAAAACAGCTTAGCCACAACTTAAAAATAATTCATATCAAAACACACATGGCACACACATGTAAGCAGAATATAGGCCTTTTTGTGGATGTGACCTACTAAATAAATTATACTGAAAGGAGCCGCAGTGTGTGAACCTTGTTCTGTCTTGCCTAAAATGGTTTTTGGATGTGCTAAACATTGTTCCTTTTTTCACAGCAGGCATTTTAACTTGTCACAGTAGGAAAAGCACAGGTGTTACAAGTAACATTAACCAGTATGACAGTGAGCCAGCACACACAAGACAAGGACCCTGAAACCAAAGCAGCTAAATGGAATTGAGCCATCATTCATTTTATTATTAAACCTGCGCTACTCATACTGAGACATGTGAAACATGTCTTCCATGAGAGCAGAAATTAGTCCCAGCAAACACAACACAGCATTAAGATATTATAACAGCGACTGTACAAAGCCAACATCCACTCAATATACATGTTAGCACAAATAGCAATTAAGCTAGCTACTTACCTTGTTGAAGAGAATCATATCTCTGTATCACAGGTAGACTCCACATTCTCCACACTCCCACATGCCCACCTTCTCCACGCAAAGCAGGAAACTCCAGTGATGTTTGAAGACTTTTGGTTGAATATCTTGTTTCTGTAAAGATACATAAAGAACGGACATGTTACCTAAGAGTTTGTTACTGTTTTTTTCTCACGCTCCCAGAGTCGACTAGAGGAGTGGGCGGGGCATGACCGTTTAATTAGTCCGCCATATTCCAGGTGTGTGGGATTAATGCAGCAGCGAGCTGCAGCACAATGCAGGTCAGACCTTTAGAACGACGTAGCTCACGTGTTTGTCTCTACATGTAAACAGTTTCTTTCACAGCCAAGTTCACCTGCCACTTATGGACTTTTGTTAACACCTTCACCTGCAATTAAAGGGGCGGTTCAACAAATTTGCAAAAATATATATTTTCTCTTCTATGTCTGCCTCCACCTGAATAGGC